>KB672968.1:1159828-1200636 GCA_000349145.1 Anopheles dirus
ATTGGGGTCAGTTTGCGCAGCGAACCAGGATAAAGCAGGCTGATTAAAATCGCCAAGCAGAAGCATTCCGTCTCCGGGATGAAGAGCAGCACAAATCGAGCTAATGCAATCGGTAATATTACGAATCGTTGATGCGTTCGCACTGAGCCTAGGCGAGATATCCACATCCACATAACAGTGAAATCCATATAACAGTTTTCATTGCCTTGCATCGATTCTGGAGGCAATGATCAAATAATACTCAAAATCTCCTAATATATTGTTTTTAAAATAACATAAGTTGCACGGCTCTTAGTAAAAAAGCTAATATATAATTAATTGAATGTACCTATTTAACTGTCATGTACTTAGAGCATGTGCTAAAACATTTGAAAAGCTACAACCATTTTGCTATTCTTTTGAAAGATAAGAAGATAAAAGATAAATTTTCAAAAAATATCATGAACCTTATAACCTTGTGTTATGACTTTACTAATGTGCAACGCATTAGACTCGCTCCGTTCCGGAGGGCTGGTCATATTCCGTAGAATGACACCGGCTTGTAAAGTCCTTTTGGGTCGTCCACATGGATAGAGGAGGCGTGGTAGGCCCAGACGGAGATGGATGCCGTCGACTCTTCCACCAGCCCATGGTTTTTATGAGTAACTCATACAGTACAAATATCATGCTGTAACATGAAACATATATCAAAACTATCGGATCTTAGAACATACACGAACATGACATGGACGAAGCATATACCTCATAAATAACTACACTTTCTTTGCACGTGTTTAGAACATCGCATTGTATTAGATTTATAACGAATGTATTTTTCTATTACAATCTTTGCTTTAACTTAATGTGCGATATTTTAGTATTATGCAGCATAGAGCAAATAACTCGAAACACCAGCTTTCTAAATATCAATGCTCATGTCATCCGCACTGGTATCGCTCATTGGAGATGTTTTCGTGTACCATTCGTCGAAGTTCAGCTGCATGCGCAATGTAGACCGAGGAGCACTGCCTCCAACCTCCCCACCATCACCACCTTCGGTGGCACTGCATTCCTCCAGCTTGGCCGAAACTTCACTCTCGACTTTTGCCATTTCCGGCTCGTCGCTTTCTTTCTCATCCACATCCTTGTCCGCGTCCTCTTCTGTGGTGTAGAATGGAAGTGATTGCTCCTCGGTCAGATCCTCAATGACGTACTTCAGAATAGTGGTGGTAAAAACGTCATCCCGCTTGAGCGACAAACTTTTGTGGAACGAATCGACCGCAGCGCATAGCTGACCGATGAGCGCTTGCACAAACCCGATGGCAGTGTACGTAGCAGCGCTCAGGGGCTTCAGCGAAAGAGCCCACCGATGGAATTCGAGTGCTTCCTCGTACTTTTTGTTCTTCCGGCAACAGTGGCCCAGATTGTTCAGCAGTGGCTCCCACCGGGCCGTCAGCTGCTCATTGTTCTGCTTCACCATACTCCGCACCATTTCGAGAGTGCTGCGGAAAACCTCCTCCGCACATTCGTACTGCTCGCACTCGTACTTGATAACGCCCAGCTCGTACAAAACGAACACATCCAATGGAGCGATCGACATGGCCTGATAGAAAAACTTTTCCGCCATGGCGTGGTTCTTAGTCAATCCGCACTCTACGCCAATATACAACAGAGGCAGATGGCATCCGCGCATTAGCTGCGTCGCCTTAAAGTACGCAGCCATGGCTTGGTCATGCTCGTTTTCCTTTGCAAACGAATGCCCATAAGCTAACCAGGCGGGACCGTACAACCGGTCAAGTGAGGTGGCCTTGGATAGATAACGCCTTGCTGGGTCACTTTTGCCGATAAGATCATAATAGCAACCCACCGCATACCAGGAGATGGCATCGTCCGGATAAAAGTCCACCAGTTTGTGTGCAACGTAGAACAGACGATTGGAATCCTTCATCTCCATCAAACATCCGATCTGCACGGTGAGTGTATTCTTGTGGTACGGATCGTTCTTCAGTATTTCCTCCAACAGCTTTATGCATCGTCGATAGTCGCAGTTGTAGAAGTATTTTTCGGCACGTGCGATCATTAAATCGATGCTTGCTTCTAGTTTACTCATACACTGCTCGTACGGCACGGTCGACGTGCTCGGATTGGTAGTTGCAGGTCGATTAATACGGAATGGTGTTTCTTGCCGGGAGGTATTTGTTCCTCCACCGCTTAGCATTGTAGATCCACCCGTCAAGTTCGATCCAAGCAGTGACGCTCTCGTGAGCGAGGTGTGGATCAAGTAGGAGGGATTATTTTTCAGATCCTCTAGAATTTTCGTTGCCGGTGACATTATTTGGCCCCGCTTTAACTTGGTCCGCGGAGCGGGTGTAAAACATTTCGATATGGACGACTTGTTCGTTTCGTTATTTTTGCAGTTTCTCATTTTTTCCTTCAATTCATGCCACAGACTGGTATTCATTGACGCCACCGGCGGATCATCCAAATTGGGTTGCTGTACAAAGAAGCAATGTCATGTCAACAATATCCACGATTCATACGACGCCTTGGTTGTTCTCAGTACTTACCAGTGCGATCGATTCGTAATATTTCTTCAATTTGCTCTCGTATAAACATTTTAGAATTTTCCTCTCCGGTTCTGAGCATTGCTGAGCCATTGGGATGTGCTGCATCAACTCCTTCTCCTCCCAGGCCATCAACATATCGTGCTGCACGAGCGCATCTAGCGCCTCGGAACAGTACACCGACTTGTGCAGAGCTTGAACGTAACAATCCATCGCCAACATGCGATTATCCATCGCCTCTAATATCTTACCCTTGAGGAAGTATACCGATGCAATTATGTCACTTTTGTACGGGTCTTCATACAAGCTTCCGTCATAACTTTCGTCCGTCGTTGATTCGTCCTTCAGTCCGGAAATGTTTGATTCGCAGCGGCCGGTCAACGCACACGTTAACGTTTCACAATCCACCGAATTGAGGATGTCTAGAGCCGATTGGTACTCCTTCGCTTCGTTCAAGCATTCGGCCGCCAGGTAATGGCACAGAAGATTCTTCTTCTCCAACGACCGGCTCCGAATGGTGTGAGCGGCCCGGTGAAATTCCCGTAAAAGAAACATACACTGCGCCTCCCAGTACACGTCGCGTGGGTCTCCATTGCTGAGAACGGTTACCTTTTCGGCCCAAAATAGTGCCGTATGGTACCGACGCTGAAACGGAAGCGAGCGTGAAATAAATCAATTTTTGTTTTACAAACTCAAACAAATAGGTTTGGTTCACCAACCAAATCAATAAAATTTTTCACTGTTTTACGGTAACCCTCAAGATCTATCAACTCTTGATCCATGGTAAACGTTGTAAACTAGTGACGGAAGTCGGGGCACAATCTGATGATTCTAAAATATGTTAATGCTCAAGAGTGTCGATATGATCTAATTTAGAAAAACGTCTTATTTTACTTCTACCGGCGAAAATTTACTAGCAAAAATAGCTTCTTTTGGATGCCCATCAGATATAAACAAACCAAAACGCCACAGTACCCAGCTATCCCGACCTCCATAGCCAAAGACGTCAAAATTAGATGAAAGCAAAAACAAGAGGATTAAGACAACGAGTAACGCTACCAACGCTAGTAATGCTTTGATTTGCCCTTGACTGGCGTTTTGGGGAGGTTTGGCATTTATTATTTTGAAGCAAGGTCTTCGAAAGACTCTTATTCTTCCAACTTGTTTTAAGCGTAAATCTCGCCTTGATTATCACGATTTCATGATTGGGTGTGCACTCTTCACGGTTGGAAATGCTGTAAAAATGTTGCATGATCGCAAATAAACAAAACGAAATACCTTGCACATGTGTTCAGTTGTAAAGCGACAAGTGAAGATGTGGAAGAGGTTTTCTAGGTCAACTGAATAAATCCATAATTGTTTCTGCGCTCCAAAATGGTAACCGTTGACGCTCGTAGCAAACGTCAGGAAACCCTATTTAGGTAGGACGAATGGTAACGTTAATCGTTGGCTTAACCGTTGTATTTTTGCTTTTTCCAAATTTTGACGGCTTCGACCTCAGGTTATCTGGGTAACAACAACGCCGTAGTGAAAACACGCTTGAAAAAGTTTTGTCAAAATTTCCAACTTTGTTTAATTTTGATACTTGTCCAATATAAATAATATCATTCACACTGGCAAGACTAAACAGGACTCGTTCGAGTGCAATTCAAATGGAAAGTGAAGGAACCTCACCGCCCGCGTTTGGGCCAGCAGCGTTGGGTTTGCATCCTGTCGGAACCAAATTTCCAGTCAAAACAACTAACACACAACCGATGCAAGTGCTGAACGCTCGGGGGATGCCAGCGCGCATCAGAAAGAAGAATCGTCTTTTCTTCGACGATGATATCATCAACGATAAGATCCCACCCACTAAGGCCACTCCGAAAAAAACGCCAGGATCTGCGAAGAAGCCCCTGAGCACCCTCAAAACTCCGCGCAGGGAGTTATCTACTTCACCGCGGAAGGTGATACCTCGTCTGTCGTTGAAAAAGAAACAATCTTCGCGTTATGCGCATCTGAAGCAGAGTGGAAGGAAGCGGAAATACGACGAGGATGAAAACGCACAGAGCGCGATGAAACTGATCAGTCCCAATGCACTGCTGGACAAGAAGTGGTATCAAACGCTTGGCAATCAGTTCAGAAATTTTCTCCTACTGCCTAAGGCGCATCGGTTCTGCTACTTCGAATTTTTCTACAGTGACATCGATCGCAACCTGTTCGGAACACCCAGCGATTTTGAGCAGCTGACTCGAGCACATTACCCGCAGCTGAAAACGACCAATCTAAGCCGTGCGGAATGGCGTGCAATTCGGGCGTCGTTTGGTAAACCGAGACTCTTTTCACCCGCTTTCATAATGGAAGAACGGTTGGAGCTTGCCCGTAAAAGGGAGAAAATACGTGTATTGCAAGCAAACAGTCTCAGCGACATTTCCTTCATCGAAGGTCTTCCCAACAGTATCTCGAAGCAGATAGCTCCCGGTACAAAAGTAACGGTAAAATTACGGTCGCCCTTCGATGGTATGTACAACGGTACGGTTGAGGCATATGTTAACGACGCAAGAAGCTACAAGATCACTTTCGATCGGTCGGGCCTTGGATCACGGTTGGTTCCTGACTATGAGGTGTTTTCAATGGAGAAGGCAGATAAAATCAAGTTGAACAGCATTACGAAGGACTACCGGGTTGCGTATCAAAATGCTTCATTTTATCTTGCTTCCCCTGGCTCGAAACCGGCGAAAAAATCCGGCGATCCACTGCTAGGCACCGAAACAACCCATAAAATGCACTCGAACGGTAGAAAAGTGTTTTTCCCCAAGGATAACATCGGTGGATATCCAGTGAAGTACCTGGAGCTGATCGTGCGCACGAAGAAAACACTGTCCGCAAAGCAGATGAAATTGTTGCGCCTGCAAAACATAACGTCGGAAGCGCAAATCTACAAATCGTACGATAATCCCCTTCCGGAGGAGTTCAAAAAGCGCTACGCTATGTTGATCGTTGCGATTGACAAGCTAAATCGCGATCTAACCGATCAATTGAGCCAGCTGCGAGAGTATGTGGGTAACTTAACGCACGATCCAGATATGTTGGCAATGATCATGCCGAGCCATTACCGTGAGCAGTTCCGCGATAAAGCGACTCAAATCTTTGAAAAGAACAATAAGGGGCATGTCAGGAACGAACATATTGCTAATTTGATCAAACATCTTACCACCATCATGTACCTCGCATCGAATGTGAGTAAAAACGATAAAGATGAGCTCAGCGTAATGTCGTTGAAGGGAGCGATCGTGGAAACGAGAGAAATATTAGAACCGACCAACGTAGCCGTGTTCAACCGAAATGTAGCCTGCCACATGAATTACATCGACTGTAAGCCAGGTCCATCGAAAGAAACGAGAACAGAATGATGCTCTTGATCAACTACATGTGCACTAACATGTGCTGAGCTTCGTATGCTGAATATGATATGTTCACGAAGCGTTTTCGTGAAACACGTTTATCAGGCAGCGTTACAAAGGTGTACAAAACGATTATTTTTTATCGTATATGATGTAATGTGTGGATTATTGTAAAGTGGATGTTAGCTACCAATTTAAAAGTTGATCTAATAAAATGTTCATTTATCAAACTAATATGCATAACTTTGGGTGTCATCAAGATAACGTTCTCGGTTAAGTTCTACAGAAGCATCCGAAATATTGAAAATTTGGGATGCAAACAATGTGCTACAGGTAGACGGATTTTATCAACTAACACGAATATAGCATCTCCAAGCATCGAACACGCAGGTGTTGAAATTAATCTTTTTCTTTCATTCAACGCACTTCTGCATACACGACGTGGCTTATCCTAGGAAAAATGGAAAATTTAATATGGAACATTATCAAAAGTTGCTGGATTGCTCGCACATCTGTCATGTTGTACAAAAGTCCTATCGCTGCATATTTTCTTTTTATATTTATGATTAATCTGAGATACAAATACATCAAAACTAGCATATTTTAACGAATTAATTTCCCATAAAATGACATCCGCGCGGCCACAGTGGGTGTAGAACAAAACAAAAATGAAGTTTACATTTTGGATCTGTCAAACATATCTATGCAGTCCAGTTGTCACATCTTCCGGACTGTTTTCTGACCAAAGTTATTTGCTGTAAAGCGATAAGCTGCAAATGCAATTCCTGTATTGAGAAATATCGAACCTTCCGCAGTTTTTGTTGTCGCCCATCGCTGGCCAGTGCGACAGTTTTTTTTCCCCATACCGTGTCAGAGCAGTACTGCAGCAAAGAGGTGAGTCAGCAATGCCGCAGAGATAACACCGTTACATTGCAGTGAATCACCCCGCCCTACTTGCAGCGTCACAGTTTGTCAGGAACCCGGTCCTAATTGCAGTGTGCTTCAAAAATGTGGAAGTCAACAGCTGGCCGCGATATCGATGCAAACCTAGCCAATCAGGGAGCGGAAGACGATGATTGGGAAACGGATCCGGACTTTGTGAACGATGTCAGCGAGCAAGAGCAGCGGTGGGGCTCGAAAACAATCGAAGGTAGCGGCCGGAATGCGGCCGCCATCGATATGCAGCAGCTGCGCGTAGAAACGGAGCAAGCGGATGCGGAAAAGAAGCGAAAGGACGGACCGAAAGCGTCCCACGGGTACGGTGGAAAGTTTGGCGTGGAAAAAGACCGAATGGACAAATCGGCTGTCGGGCATGAGCACATCGAGAAGGTCGAGAAACATGCCTCCCAAAAAGACTATGTGTCCGGGTTCGGGGGTAAGTTCGGGGTGCAGAAAGATCGCGTAGACAAATCGGCGCACGGCTGGGACCATGTGGAGAAGGTGGACAAACATGAGTCCCAGAAGGACTACAAGACGGGCTTCGGGGGAAAGTTTGGCGTGCAGCAGGACCGACAGGACAAGTCGGCCGTCGGTTGGGATCACCTCGAAGCACCGCAAAAACACGAAAGTCAACTGGATCATAAAGTGGTAAGTGTAGGGGCTTTGGGAACGGGCATGCTCATCTGCACGGGGAGCCCCCTAATTTCATCGTTTTGTGCCCAATAGGGCTTCGGAGGAAAGTTTGGCGTACAAACCGATCGAAAGGATAAGTCAGCCTTTGGCTGGGATCATGTGGAGAAACCACAAATGCACGAAAGCCAGCTTGACCATAAAATTGTGAGTAATTAGTGCAGGTACCTTTTGTGCACATGTACATTGCTTTGAAGGCTGCAGGTTTGTGGCACACTGGTAACCGTTCGTTGTTTGGCATTCATGGTGATGGATAGCACTACACTCACACTCTATAGCATTGCTCTTACTTCTGCTGCTTTTTGGCCATTTCTTCCCTTTACAGTGTTGTGCTGTAATAATCATGCCACGTCTCTTTTCGCAGGGTTTCGGTGGAAAATTCGGCGTGCAGAACGATCGAATGGACAAATCAGCTCTCGGATTCCAAGAGCAGGAAAAAATTGGTACCAACTACACTAAGGTGAAACCGGACATAGGCTCCGCCAAGCCATCTAATCTGCGTGCGAAATTTGAAAACTTTGCCGCCACAGCCGAAGAGGATGCACGGAAGCGTGCCGAGGAGCAGAAACGTTTGCGCGAAGACAAAGATCGGCGTGACCGGGAAGAGGCAGCAAAACGAGTTGTGAGTAGCTGCGTGTGTGGGTAATTGGTTCCCTGAGTAATGAGGAAATGCCTTTCTTTCGTACCAGAATTACTCGGCAGAATCGACGGAACCGAAGAAACCTGAGCGCAAGGGCCCTATTAACACGGGCAGAGAAGTTGGTGTCAGTAGCGCTATTAGCACCTTCAATAAGCCCCAAGAAAGTGTCTCATCGGAAAAATCCAGGGTAAGTTGCAATTGTATCTCTACGTTGCAGAAGTTTAATGCAAATATATTGCAGAAGGATCCAATCATTTTGCCAAAGGAGGAAGAACCGCGCAAACTTTTACAACCGGACGTGATTCCCACAACCGCTTCCACTTCAGTGTTAAGTGCAGAGCCGGAAGAGGTCCAAACAGGAACAACGGAAGTGGGTGAGCCAGCGATGGAAGAGGCACAGGATCCGTCGCCAGTTGCGCGAACATCGTACAGCGCGACACCGATAACAGTAACGAACACCGATGAGGTAACCGGCGCAGGTAGTACAACATATCAAGAGCAAGAAGCGGAACCGGAACTGGCGGTACAAGAGGACGTAGAAGAGTTTGTACTCTCTCCGGACAATCCCGGCATACAAGCCATTGCTTTGTACGATTATCAAGCCGCAGCCGACGACGAAATATCCTTCGATCCCGACGATAAGATAACGCATATCGAAATGGTGAGTTGTTCGTTGCGATACGCACCAAAACAAATAGTGCAGTTAGTCGCACGAATTGATCCAACCTTTTTTCAGATCGATGAGGGCTGGTGGCGAGGATGGTGTAATAACAAATATGGACTATTTCCGGCCAATTACGTGCAGTTGCTGCAATGAATCGTGCTCAAAGTCATAGGCTCAAACTGGAACCGAACAGCGCAATTTTGTATTCGTTTCATTATGCATCTACGGAGCATTTATGCATAGTTTGTAATATTAACGTGTACTATCATTTTTATCCTTTGATGGAAGAGCTATTTTCATCTACGGCGATGAAATTACATTCCTTTTATTTTTGTCATTCTCGTCTGCTTCGTCATCATGTTCTTCCGCTGCATAGGCTTAACTTTCATGAAAATTCGCAAAGATAAAAATATGTTTCGATGATGGATATCGTTTACATGAAGATTTGGTTGAAGGAGTTGTGCTAGCCGAACCTGCCTAGTACCTATTTGAAGTTTGACAAATTAGCTTTCAAGTGTTGAACATGATCATGTTTCCAAAAGTTGTGGTACTTGTAGTGCTGAACCGTCTTTGATCGAATACATTGACAAAATAAACATAGACAAATTCACCAAGAACCTGTTGTATTGTAAGGAATCAGTCGCATTGGTCAAACATTAAAACAGGACTTTTTATTAACCTTTCCATTTAAATTGATTCCAAGTGAATAAAAATAATAATTTACAAAATTGGAGTGAATTGCAAATAATAATGAAAAATGTATTGTTATTATACCATGATTTTAAGCGCACATTTTTCCGTTGTTTATGAGCTATTGTTCCAAGGGCTTTATCCCGATCCGATCGTAGATGACGCTGCATTCCACTACATACTTTTTATCGAATTTGTTGGTATGCTACATCGTACAAATGCAACGTAAGTAAAATAATATGTGAAACATATCTCATTTCTAACCAATTTTATTTACAAATCGGTTTCGGTGCATAGGTTAAAACACGATTTCACGACATTACCTAGCGTATGCTACGGTGCCGTATATTGCACACCCCGTGATGCTGCATTAATTTTTCTTCTTGCTTTGCTTTGGTTTCGGCTTTTCCTTATCTTTTCCCGCTTTGGCAGCAGCAGCCGCAGATCCGCTGGTGAAATAGGATGTTAGCATTTCACTGAATTCGGGTAGTTCGTTTGTCATCTGAAAAAACAAATTCGATTGGTTAGAATCATTGATTTGAAAACCACAGAAACACACGTTTACCTTCGATAAGTTAAGGTTCTCCATTTCCTTCTTCGTTTCCGGGTCGCTCATGATTTTCGGTAGGATGAGCATGATACCCAGCGGCAAGATCATCATCAACACCATCGGATTGAAGAGAAAATCGGTAATCTTCCATTGCTCGCGTTGCTGGAAGTACCGGAACCGAGTGAGCGCCTTCAATTTCAGTGGATAGGGTAGCTGCAGCACTTGCGATGGCTGCACGTAGTTCAGCTTGCGAGCACGGAACTTTCCTTTGGGATTGATTTCTACTCGGACCGGTTCGTAGTAATAGTCGGGATTTACGATTTCGACCACGTAACTGCCGGACGGCACGGAACTGATCATAAAGGTGCCATCCTCCCGTAGAAATCCCTTGTACTCGCCTCCGTTGATCGATATTTGTGTATCTAGCTGCCAAGCGAGGTCCGCGTCGCCACCGTACAACTCAGGCGGATAAACTTTGCCTTCGATGGCATACCGAGCGGCATCATCGAACTCCTCGATGCCATTATCGGCAAGCGAAGAGTTTATACTCAGCAAGGCAAACACCGCAAAACACAATATTATTTTCATTTTAACCTGTGACCGTGCTTCTTTGTGATGGATATTTTCCTTCCGACCCACCAGTGCTGCCAGCAGATGACATGGAATATCATGCACAGTGGGTGTCATTATCAAATGTCACTACCCACTGTTCAACATTGATCCACCAAATTTAAGATACATTTTGTCATCTGTCTATTGTAGATATGATTTTGTTTATTAACTGAAGCGGTCGGTTGATTTATTAAAAACTTTTTCACAATTTTATAGTTTTCTAATGGCTGGTGAGCTTCCTCACTAACGATTTCAAAAGTAATGATGTATGTACAATGTACCGCTTACCCCACTGTATTATGCAAGAGAGCTGTCAAAAGATTGTTGTGATTTGATCACCGGAATATCGTTAATGGAAAACAAAACTAGTTAAGCACCACCGCACGATGTCCCTTTTCCAGCAACCACGATGGCTACGAAGATGGATCCGCCGTAAAACAAATCCGATGCCGTTGGACCAAGCGCACATGTGGAAACGACGACTGAGTCTGTTCTACGCTATAGTGGCATGGAACGCCTTCGGAGGCGTATGCTACATGATCTACACCGGACGGAACGATTGGGCAAAGTTTTATGGCTACAAATCCGACGAGGAAGCACAACTACCACAGGCCATCCGTTTTGCAAAGCAGCTCAACCTCCCGAACGCAAAAGTGCTTAAATTTAACGGTCTCTCGAAAACCGACGAGTACGAACTGAAAGACATGGAAGTGTTGCGGCCGACCGAAGGTGTTTCGAATGAGGATAAGTAAACAGAGCGAAATCGTTGTATGGAATAATTTGTTTATTCGCGTATAAATTATGATGATCTACCAATGATGCATTCGCGTTGTATTTTTTATGTGGCCAGTAAAATAAAATGTGTAGCAATGGGATACAATCTTGAAGCGCTTTTAAACGCCTTTCAAAACACAAGGCAATGATGAAGACAGCACAAACCTTACGTGGAGTTTTCGGGTGATGTGATGATAGTGTAATTGCGTTTTGCAAAATGAAAGATGAAAGGCATGCCTCGTGGCTTATCCAAATCTTCGATGAAGGAACTGTTTGATATCACATTTTCGTAACAGCACTGATACAGAGGTTCCATCTAATCTGATTACATTTGTCGAAGCTCTTGCATTCGCGAGTGAATCTGTATCCTGAAACAATAAAAAATGCAATGCTCCAGTTAACGATTAGATCATCTTCGAGGTCCATGCAACGCTACGAACCTGATCACTTCATACTTCGCAACGATTATGTTGCATTCCTGCCGATATAACTTCTTCATTATACCAAGGAAATCTTCTAGTTGTTGTAGTTGAAACATATCCCATTTGATGATGTGATCCTTCTCCGAAGAAGCTGAACGCAAAATATGAAATAAATGCATTTCCTTTATAGACTAGCAAGTGGACCGTACCATACTTACATTTCGCGTAAAGAAACAGCCACTCTGGAACCTTTTCCGTATTGTAAGGATTGGCTGGTACTAGGGCGCTATGGCGCGAAAAATGAGGCACAATTGGTCGTGGAATCTCTACCGGAGGAGCATGGGACAGATAGCATGAAGCCAAATATGGTAAAGTTTGTTCTGCTTGACCAGTGATATAGCTGTTGATAAAAGGAAAGGAGTTAATTTATAACATATTTCAGACAAAATGCTTTCTTTTTTACTGTCAGCTCTTGTTAAAGGTAAAATTCTCCGTAAAGCTTATATTGTGTATTTAAAATGTATCAAATTTCTGTTTGGACTGTTATCCTTAATAGGTAGTGGCTATCTATCTATAGCCAATGAAAAACAAGAGAGCATCCACTCATTTTTAGCATCCACACACAAAATGAGTTGTTGTATATAATTGTAATTTAAATTGAGCTATCTTTCCACTTCTTTGGCAGAACAATCCAACAACCTAATTGGGTCTGCTTCAATGTACTCTAGCTGAGTAGTCATCCGCACCGGTACCGTTAATAAAGCGGAATCGTTTCACTTACTTGAAATACGTCCCATATCGAGCAGCCTCTATTCTTTGCCATCCAGTTGGCAGCGCCTTCCTGTCGAGGGGATGTGCCCAATGTGTCGTTTTAGTATTGTGGTCGATGTAATACTTTCTTCCTCTTAGCGTATAGTCGACGGACCAACCAGGCGGTAGCATAAGCTCCTCTTCACCACCATCTCCATCCGGTTGGGGACCGGCAGAACTCTGCGTGATGGCTCGCTGGCCTGGTACCGCACTGCCAGCCGTACCAGGCGTTCCGAGTCGGCCAGTACGCAGCACAACTTCGCCGTACGTAATACCGCTGGGCTTGCTGGTCCCAATTATCATGTTTGAGTAGAGCGGCTGGGATTGGGTTTGATGTGAAGATGTTGGCAAAGCTTGCGATTGGGCCAGTCCCGGACTATTGCTGCCCCCGGATTCACCCGACTGCTGTCCACCGACGCAAACGTTCGAGTAGAGTGACTGATGGGAAGAGTTGTTGCTATAGTTTTGATAAATGGTGCCAGAGTTTGTGTTGCTATAGATCGGTGATTCCGGACGGCCAATCAACTGCGATTGATTTTCGTAGATCGGGTAGAGATGATCCTGCTGCAGAACCTCCGATTGGGGCTGACTTTGTGGATTATTGGATTGTGGCTGCGATTGCGAAGACTGCAGTTGAGGGGTTTGGCGGGCCGAGTAGTGGCGTATGAACAACGTCTGTTCGTTTGTTAAACTATTTCCAGATGAACCAGATGTGGTAACGGGACTTCCATTGCGCAACAAATTCCCATAGCTTTCGAAGCCATTCCGATGACTGGTACTGTGATGTTGTTGATTGTACGATAATTTCCGTTCAAAATTGGAAGCATATCGCTGTTGGCTATTAAGTTGCTTTAGGTCCTGCTGCTGCTGCTCTTGTTGTTGCTCAAGCTGCAGCAGTTGTTCTTGCTGCTCCAGATGCTCTTGGATCTCCAGTTGTTCGTGGCGTTGCTGTTCCTGAAGTTCCTTTTGTTGCTGTTGTTGTTGCTTTTGCTGCTTTTGTTCGTGTTCCGGATGGTGAAACATTTGCTGTTGCTGCAGTTGTAGTCGGTATAAGTTCGCTTCGCTTTGCTGCATAAGGATCTGATCGATCGTGTCGATGTCAACATAATTGCCGTGGCTATTATTGTTTCTGACATCATTTATCGGCATGGAAATGCCCATGCTATTTACGGGGGTTTTCGCCAGCATAATCGGAAGATGTTTCGAATTTCCGTTCATCAAACTAAGGCCACTTGCAGGATCATTGTTTGGATTGATGTTGGAAAACTTGTGCGCCAAATTCGGAATATTGTTGCTCGGTGTATACTTCCCTTCATGGCCGAGTCCGCCAACTTTCGCCAGCACCTTGGAATTGCCAAACTTTTGCATGTTCTGAATGTTGCTGCTGTTGGCAGTCAAGGGCAATCCCGGTGGTTGCCCGGCATTGGAAACGACCTGCTGGGAGGTTCGCCTCGCTTTCGCGAGCTTGCTTTTGTTCTGCTCGGCAGTCCATACATTGATAACTGCAAGAAAACAGTCGTATTTATTTTACAAGCATTGATGTTTTGCAGCCGCTTGTGGTATGTCGCGTTTCGCCGAACACTTTTTTATGCGTGAAAGTGACGAAATGAACGCGAACAAGGGCGATACTCACTTGGAATTTCCGGCGGGGTATCTTTTTTCACGTATTTGCCAACCACACCTTCTTTAATCGATTTATCCTTGTTTTTCCTAGATAGCATTTTAGTGCCTTGATTTGTTTGTTTATTTTAATTGGGGTTGGTTGGTGGCTTGGGTTCAATTATTTGTTTTGTATCGCGGGGGAACTATTTTAATGAAAATCATTTTACCAATGCAGAACGCGTCGAAAGAATAAAAAACAGTGAAGGGTGGTACACACAGAGCGATGTTTGACAGTTTTCAATGTTTCCAAACTAGCATCTTAATTATTTATTTCTGTTTCTTTTATGCCATGCACACTGCTGGAATGAATAATAACCGGTTTCCGTTCTTATGAGTAATATTGATGGATTTGAGAAAACGCGCACACGAGCTGTATGCAATAAAAAAGGTATGCTATTGGTTTGCGATATTCCGCACAGTGTGTATGCGTTTGGAACGGACCAAACATTTTGACGGCTGCTGCCACTGCTGCTCGTGTGTGTACCGTCCTACGCTGCGCTTGCAGAAACACAACGAAGTGAAGCAACAAGTGTTTTTCGTGGTTTGGTAAAGAAATTTTCACCTTCTCTGTGTCCAACAGCGTGCTTATTTGATCATGGTAAATATATTTTCTTCCCAAATTAATGTTTATTCGATACGGACTGATCGATGTTTTGGTTGTTTGTGTTCTAGGCCCGTTATTTCAAGGAACAAGATATCGATGGTACGTGTACAATTTTATGCACATAACATTATCGTCACTCCAAGAGACAATGGAATGAACCAACATTCAAGCGTAATCCGTGTTCGTTTTTATTTACAGAGTTTCGTGAGTGCTTTTATTTGTTTGCCCGCTCGGGGCACATCACAACGCTAGACGAGCTAACCGTAATTATGCGCTCTCTGGGACTTTCACCTACCATACAAGAGTTGACCCAGTATTTGAAGAAGAAAAATGGTCGCATGAGTTTTGCGGATTTTCTGGAAGTTATGCATCAACATTCGCGCGTTGAAAATCTTCCCGACGAAGTTGTCCAGGCGTTCAAGGCGGGCGACAAGGCTGGCCGTGGAACCATTCCAGCCCGACAGCTGCGTCATCTGCTTCAGAATTGGGGCGAAGGGCTTTCGTACCGTGAGGTAAGTACCAACCGCCCGTGTAGACAAACAACTCAGAAATGTGACGTGCTTATCTTATCTTTATATTGTAAATTTTTACGTTTCCGCGTTTAATAAACGTGTAGGTGGATAACATTTTCCGTGAGGCTAATGTTTCCGGCAACGGCCATGTACGGTACAGCGACTTCGTGCGAGTAGCTTGTGCTCCGGTTCCCGATTATTATTGATTCCTTATCTACAAACCAGATGCATACCACCTTAACCCGTGCTTAAATCGCAACAATTACTTTTGTTTTTGGTATTCGTGCGTCGAGCAAATTATCTATATTTATTATGCTGCCAGGTAAAGAAGGGTTTGCCGTATTTATATTCCAATGCACACCTGTGCATCCACACATTTTTTATCACTGTTTTGGACAACGATAGTAAATGATCATACATAATATTTATAAAAGGAAAGCTTTTTTTCTACAAACTGATATCACCGATTTTACATGCAAAATGAAAGATGTGAAGCTGGCCGCTTTTCGCGATACTCACGGTAAATAGGATAAAGAACAGCTTATATATTGCTTGAGCAGATTTAATTTTTTCCCCTTCATTGCATAGCAAGCACGTTCTTGCATCTTTTTGTCATCTTTTCATCCCACCATGAGAACACTACCCCAGGAGTACATACCAACTAAATTCATTAAAAGAACATCTATGCTTGCATTTGGTGTTGCCATAGTTTTATTTTTTTGTTTCTATCGGAACGAATGTTTCTAGGCGTATGCTTGTTTGTTTGGTGTCAGCGTTGAATGATAAAAAGTGAACATTTGCTTTGCGCCGCCATTTCGCCTTTATTGCTTCTCGTCGTCTCAGTTCTTAGGGAGAGTACCACGCGGTTCATATTTGCTACAACTCCTATTTGCTATTGCTATGATGTAAAATATAACTTGCTCGGCTGACAGGAGAGACAGGTGCGTAAGATTCAAACATATTCGAGTGCTTCTAACACGCTTTCTCTAGGCATTTGGCTAGAGGTAAGAACGACATTGCTGCTGGGCCGATTGTCCACTAGCATTGACGGTAAGTTGTTTGAAATGTATAAATGTAGTAAAACGCTACCTAATCATAAAGATGATCAAAGATGTTTCAAATTGTCTAAAAATGCCTCAAATAGAATTTAGGTGGCAATTACCGATGTGTAGCATTTAGTAGTTTGCCATTTAGTGTTGCTTCAAAATGCACGCGTTTCGTATAGTGTTGTGCACAGCTAGTAAATACCATACGTAGCTTTAGCGTTTGTAGAAAATGGGTCGCTTCTTCGATTATCAGCACTACCGCTGCAGCCGACATACTGGTTTTGCCCGTGAATTGCTGATCAAAATCTTAAACTAGCTGGTCGTTTCGCAATTCTTAATGTGTAAGGTGCATTTATTTCCATAATGTGTAGTTCCTGCAGAACAGTCAGGTCTTTATCAATTTGCCCGTTATTTTCCTTATCACAAACTCATCTTCTGTTTGTTATTTCCAAAACTGCGGCGTTACTCAAAAAACGAATTATGAAGTGGACGGCAACAACGATGTTGTGATCTGCCGTTGTACCGTTTATTGGTATAAGGATAAAAAAAACATTGGGGAAACACAATGTAACTGAAGTTGATGTTGTTGATGTTGTAAATTCAAGTCTTGTGTTTGTATAGCAAAACAAATTAATATATAAACTTCTATTGGTTAACTGAATATGTTTAGTTATTTGAAGATTATATATGAAACATGAGAAACCGATAATGGATTTGTTTTTTTTTCGAATATTACATGCCTTATGCTGTTTCAGCTGATCGAGCATACGATGTACCGATTGTTGTACCGATTGATGTTAGCTAGTGTTCAGTCGAGTTTAACATAATATTTAAGAATAGCTGTATAGAGCTGGTCTTTTAGTCATTTGCTTTCTAGGACTATGCGCTCGGTTCACATCCGTGATACACAGACAACAATAGACTGCTCTCTACTGCTTGCTAATGTTTCAGTGAATTGAAGTTAGTTGTGTCGGGGAAAATTAATTTCTCATCTTGCCTGCACTAGCTTTTTTGCTATTTTTGTATGATTTATGTGACACTCATTTTAAACGGTTCGTGCCATGCAATCATATGACGTTAATTCATTTGCTTATCGTGTTATAAATGGTTTAAAGCTTGGTTGCATTCACATTGTGTTGTTTTAAATCTCTCTGCTACTACCGTTGTGATGGCCCTGAATCATTCAGTATTTGTGTTTGAACACAGTTGTCAAGCCCACGCATTTCTGTTTCATTAGTTAGGCTGTAACTTCTGCTAGTAGTACCTTTTATTACCTTCACTGGCGGTGTACGGAAAGGCGTAGAAAAATATTATCGAATCATTACTTTTTGCTATTCTACCGATCGCTAGCTAATTTCTTAAAGTTCAGCTTTCAGCGGATGTGATTTGAATCGTAGTGGGAAAGTTTGGGCCTTTGAGTAGTGTTGGCAAACCGGGTTAGGATTATGCGGTAAAAGATCGAGTCACGTAATCTACATGTAATTGACTGGATCTAGATGGGGTTCAAAAGAGGTAGAGTAATTGCGGTTTAGTCGCAATGTTTTTTTACTTGAAACATAAGGAGGGGGTTTCAGGGTAAATGCACTAAGAATGGCACAACAAAGATCTGTCGCAATTCGTTTTCTAGACGGTCCTTAGATTCTAGACGATTACTTTTGTTCTAGACGGTCCGGATTAGATATGATTTAGTTAGTAAAGGACGTTGGGATAGCTACAATTGTGATTCTCTGGTGCGCCTAATTTTTCCACAGTTGGACTCAACCGGAACAGGAAAGAAACAGGGATAGGTGGGTTGGGACAATATTCTAGGGTCGTGATTATAATGGGTTTGATTGATGTATTATGCAATCCACAATATTCATGGAGTTTTGTTTTTATGCGCTCGCCTCTTCTTGAATCCTCCCATCTGCTTGAGAAGTTGCGAGTTTTCGTCATCATTCTCCGATGCAATTCGATGCTCCCAGAGTCGTAACTTGCGAGGTATATACAGCAGCCCGACGAGAGTGATTGCTGAAATTAAAAAGTAGTATGAGTACGAGGCATGATTAAGGAACAAATGATTGGAAATCAGCCTTCTCTATTTTCCGGACTGTAGTGCGGTAACGGAATGGTTTGGTGAGTTTTTATGAAAATTAATGCTAACTTCAGACTATCATTGGTTTAAGTGCTGGCTTTTTTCAACGAAACTGATTAACGAAATGTGAGTAATGAATTTATGTGGTAAATGTTCTTTATATTTTACTCATGATAATGGTATGTGATTTCATTAGAAAAGAGCTGAAACAAACAGATGACCTGCTATAAAGCCACAGCAAAATAGTATAACTAGGAATTTGATTTTGAAATATTAAAAACCTACCCAAAACTAATATATAAGTTATTAGTATTTTTGTATGCTTTTTAACTAACTTATGCTTTATTTATTTACGGAATACTTACAGTTTAGAATGCACGGAAATATGACGTAAAAATTTAACGTGGTCGAACGGAAGTACAAGGCCTCAGTGATGTACAGTATCATTGTTATTGCCATTGAACATCCACCCATACTGACAACGCTTCAAAAAATAATGGATAGAAACAGAATGTAAAATGTCAATAAACAAATGCACAATACATAATATTAATAATGCAATACGGTCGTATCGTCACTATGCAATGTAAATAAATGATAATTCATACAATTTTATTTAAAAAAATACAATTTATACTTACGGTTTGTAGTGTATGTACAATGTACAGTGAACTAATGCGACTGCCTTCAATATGCAATAAATTCCCAGTATCCTAGAAATGGTGTAGTCTCCTGGCCCAAAAAAAATCAATAAAAAATATGAAAAATATTGTAATGCATAATGCTGGATATTGAAAAAGAACGCAAACACTGTACCTTCTATGAACTGAGTGTCCGAATGATCACCCAGAAAACTGCGTCGCTCGATGTAACATCGGAAGGCCGTACCGAGATCCATGAAGGCCACAAATGCAATCCACCCCCGAAACGCATACAACAACTTTCGCTCCATTCTTCCCGGGTGGTGTTTTTTGTTGTTGCAAAAGGTTGGGTTTTCAGTAAAAATTGATTTATGAAATGTCACAAGATCAAGCCACACTTTGGAGAAGCTTTTGACCGTGAATTAGGTAACATTAAAGCATTGCATTATTTTCCGTTGAAACGCCCAGGTACAGCTGTTTCATGCAAATTGTTCTTGGGCAGGGCAAACTAGGACTAATTAAGTGTGAGCAATCATCGATGTACCGCTTTTGGTATTTACTGGAGTGCTGTAAATAAAAAAGCAATCAGAAACGTACAATTTTAACCACCGTCTTCCGATTAGATTCAACTGGTTGATTGTTTCGTTTTATTATAGCGTCGTTTTGCATTAAAACCTCATTCGTTTCTTGTTCAGGCGGGGCTCTATGAAGCGTCAGGCAAACACGATGAATACGACACTGTCGTGTGAATTATCCAAATTTTACGAATGTAAACAAACGAACACACAAACCGCCGCCAATATCCTCCTCCTGACAATTGACAGGATGAAACCGCAAGGTGAAAACAGCTTCAAGATGGGCATCAGACATGCCAGACAAAACCAAACTGTGTCGTTCGATGTCATGTTTGTCTGGCATGTCTGATGCCTGCTGACGGAGCACCTCCATATGATTACTTGGATTTGATCCGTGTTTGTTTTGTTCGATGCCTTGTTCGACGGCTCATAGAGGCCTGTCTTAGTTGCAACTATTTTTGTTTGATACTAGAAATCCATTTTGATAGTGAGAGTATAGAGAGTATAAGAGAGAAGTATAAAACATGTTATTTATTGTACATAAGTGCCAACAGCGTTCTTTTTGGCCTGTTCGGCAGCAAGGCTTACAAGTCTAACGTGTTTTGAAAAGATAACTATGCTTTCTACCTTACTTACAAGTTTTGTAGCATTTACATCGATATTGTTTAAAAGTTACACATATTTTCTGCAAATATAAACACAATTTTAAGATGTTGAAACTCCTCTATTCGCGTTGCCACAAACTGGCAAACATCCTGCTGAAAGCTGGTACATTCCTATCGAAAACTAGTACAAGCCAGTGTATGTTGTTTGAAGGATTTTTATCTAAAAAGTAATCTATAACACTTATGTACGCGCGGATAAGCGTACGGATAGTTAAAAAGATATGACCGTGACTCTACCGAAAACTACCAATTTCACAATTAATAATTCTAAATCCTACATAGTAGTGGATTTTTGTTAAACTGATACAGTTAACCGTTCGTTTCGTTCATCATCCAGTAAGCACTGACAATAACGAAAACCTGATCAGCCAAACTTAGCGTGAACATTACCTACTGTATACTGAATACTAAATAGTAAATAAATGGTGATGGGATACGTTAGGAAAATATTGCACGGCTGTCCAATTCTTCTTAACTATCGCGAGAGGTGTTCGGTCTCTTACGATTGATAAACACGCGGCATACTCGAACCGCATTGAGAGTATTAAACGCTCTTGTGTTTTCGACATTTGTAAGACACATATCATCCTGTTCCCTTCGCTAGGGCAAGTATGAGTGGACTGCCTCACACCACACACAGCACACGTGCAGTTGCTGAACGGTTATTTCAGCTTAGGCTAGATAAAGTGTCGGGGTGTGGAATCGGGTGTGTGATCGCTTTCGTCTCACTATTCTCATCGCTTTGGAACAACGTCCGTTACCACACACAGGCACATTGCACAACGTCCGTTACCACAACTGATGGGGCTAGAGTCTCAATTTTACCGACTGAACCGTTTGGCTTCGTTGTTCTTGCCCTCGGTACGTCGGCTCTCAAAGGAATTGCAATGCATCTTGTTACGAATAGTCTAGTCTAGTTAAAAGTTGAGCTTACTGTACTGCCTACCCACAGAAAATATTTTACAGGATGCGAAAAGGGATGGCAAATCAAATATTACTCTAAAGTACAATAAACGTAGTCTTATATCGTATGTTTTTAAAAATTAAATGGTGTCTATCTATGCTCCATTGCAACAATTACATCGATATTTTTTCGCAATATACATATATTTCTACAATGCTTTCGTCCGATGTGATGTGCACCTGTAGTTAGACATTTATCGTGAATTATCGCGCCCTAAAAACAATTTTCTGAAAGATTCCAATATTTTATTATTTACTAACGCTTATTAAGTGTTTTTGCTTTTTAAAGGCTGTCGAAAACTGACACGTGTCAAATTGTATATGCTAGTGACATTTTAATCGTCCTAACTCGCTTACTTGATAGTCGGACTTCATTTAATTTTTCATTTAAGAAAAGTTAAATTTCAACTAGTAACATCAAATGGTAAGCTACGCTCAATCTTAATGATAATTTCATCAATATTGGCAGCAAACTAAGGATATAGATATGTTTATAATTTTGTTCTGCTATTTTTAACAGAATTTTCAACTGTTTAAAACCACAGCTCACCGAAAATTAGAACGCCCTAGCCGAGAACTGGTACTAAAACAGTGTTTGCATTTTCATAATTTATTTAAAAACTTATCTATGGCGTTGAGTGTATAATTCATTGCTCAAAAAGTATATAACATGAAAATAACGATAGTTTTCCTAACGAAAACCGCCAATTTCAGAATATGTAACTCTACATAATCAAAGCTTCGCCTTTTTTGGTGAATCTACTGCACTAAGTTGACGAAATAGTTGAGTAATACTGGTACAATTACTCTATTTGTATTGTTGTGTCTGTATTACAGGCAGTGTTAAATGTAAAACACATGTGCCAGTAAACATATGAATGCGAACCATGTATGAACTAGGGGAAAACAAACAAAACAATAACGGAGCTCAATTGCAATATAGTTTCGTCTGCAAAACAAATACCATCTGTGGAAAAGTATTAGTGTACTCGAATCACTGGCAAAATAGCAAAACATACTACTTTTCCACAGCTGGTACTTGTTTTGAAGAGAATTGAGAAATGTTACATGTATGGCGTAGTAGTAAGACGGCAGGCATGACCTTGTAGTACTTTACACTTATGAAAAGGTGCAATACAAAGAAGAAGATATGCATTGACATATAATATATTGCAAGGTTATATCAATTAATTTGAAAAACAAACCAATATGTTGAAAATATCTGAAAAATGCAGTGGTAATGAATAAATTTGCTATTTAGCCAACCAAAATTTGCATGCTTTTTTTTAGAGTCGACTTCTTTTTTTTCGTCGTATTCTGTTTAGCGAAAGAATAAAAAAAACATTAATCAAAAACAGAACCGTTGGCTACAAAGAACTCGTGAGAAATTTCATCAATTTATTTGTCTCAAATTGTTATATATATGATCTCAAATTGTTACATATTATAACAGATTATTTGGTTATCCTAGTAACATTATTTTCAGGAGATATTTTGTTTAAACTAAATCTTGTATATTCCATTGAACAATATTTTATTATTTCAATGTTTTAACAACATTATGTAATTATGATTTCACTATTTAGCCAACCGCCACGTACGTGTATTTTTACACGTATTTACGCTTATGTGTATTTAAAAAAAATGCGACAAGCGTTGGGCATTCTAAGAATACACTACTTAACCGACATGATACTGGCACATTTCAGCTTATTGTGCACCATGATTTATGGCTTCTCCTTTAGATTATCAAACGGTTGTGTCCAAGCGCAACAATAGGGGCGCACAAAAAGAGATTAACCTTCTGATATGCTGGATGTTTACGTCACAAATGAAGTATGTTTGCGTCATGCAAAAACGTTTGCTGGAAATAGTTTGTGTTGTATATTGTTGTTTACGCTCTCATGTAAGGAAAGGAGTCTGATTCATCTCTAACGACGAAGGTAGAACAATTGATGATATGTCAGACAGCGAATGGAGACGCTTGGTGTTTTGTAAAAGAGGAATTTTATGAAGGGAAAAGTCGATTTAAATCGTAGAACTAAAAACAATAATAAAACCCAAACTTTTGTACATGTGCCAGAAGGCTCAACCAGCTGATTTTACAGTGAGATATACAAATAAAACCATTGCAAATACAATAATAAATGTAAAATAGGAAATACAATCTTTCAAGTTACTTATTTGATAAAACTGTTGATTTTATACAGCATGTACAGCAATCACTAGTAATATTAATATTACTTCAAAGATTATCATTCCAGTCTTGGAAAAATATTGGGCAAACTTAGGAAGCAATATAGCATAACTCCATCTCTTATTTCTTAGCCTAACGACCTACTCGACCTACTCATGGCTGCATTACTAGACTTATTAATGCCACCATAGTCAGAGAGTCATTTACTGTCGGTATGCCGGATAGATATAGCGTAATGCGCATACTTTTAACAGACCCTCCTGCATGAGTATTTGGGTAGTAAGTCCTGTGCAAGATGCGGGGGATCAAACAAACCAACGTGTACAGTAAGAAGACAAAAAAACGGCACACAGAAGATTGTTCTTTTTCTAAACAATGTTTAAAACATCGTTACGAATGCGTCATGGACACTTGAACCAATCTGCGCTCATGATCTTTTGAAATCATACGTTATGTGTGAAAGCAACGATACAATGTGACTTCGTCTTTGACTTATTCCAGTAGAGCTTGATGTTTATACTGACGCTCGCGGAACTACGCAATGTTCTAGAGTATTGTTTCAAACGCAAATTTACTTGAGATCAGCCATTTCCAAGCGTGTGCAAGTGGTCAGTGCGGTTAGAAAACACGCTGGTCCAACAGATTATTAATGTAGGATTTAGTTTCCTATTTTATGTATGCATTTGTGTACACTTTCTGCAATATTCAATTAGTAGTACTTTCGTTTCTTGTTTTTTCTTTATTATGTTTTCTTCTTCTTAGTTGGTACAATCGACAACTTCGGTTTTTAAGAACCTACATGGTCTTCTACTTGTATAGTCAATCTAGCGTACAGGGGGTCGCTTTAGTTGGGATTTGAATCGGATCTGTCATGTAAAGATGGGCGACGCTACAAATTATAGCGTCTATTCCGTATTAGAGCGTATATTCTAATGAAACAAAAAGAATGGAAAAGAAGATGAGTAGGAAATAGTGGTCTATCCAATGAGATGTGAAAGTGCCAGCAAAAACGACTACATTACATTATGCAATGTGTTCTGTTGACAAACGATGTTGCCGATATAATACTGTTTCTGAGGAATAAAATTATTAATGAAAACTAATAAAGTACATTCCTGCCTAATCTCATTGCGCTCAAGCCAAGCTTTTCAAACATGTGGTTTAGAAATTTGAAACATATACATGATTTTTGATACGTGACTTTCGAGCTTAAAAAATCTATTCGCCTCGCATAGTGGATGCTGAGTCTGATAATTGGATCGCTTAAGTTTCGTGCTAATGACCACCAATGCCGCAAACACTTTTTCAGCAATCCCGCGTATCCGCTGGAAAGGTTGACGTGTGAAATATTATTAATTAGCCGGTAATGATGTTGACACTGACAGTATAGCCTAATTGCAATGTTTTCCGGACGCCGTTGTACGTACAACATTTTAGTCAGAAACAACTCACGTACTTTTGGAGGGCGAGTGTGTAGTGTGTCAGGCAGCAAAAGTTTTAAAATATTTCTGCTGGCCATGTAACACCGAATGAAATTTAACCGACGGTTTGGGAAGTATTGCAATGAACATGTGCGTATAGGATAAGAATGGCACCTCCACCTATCAGGAAAGGACATTTGTTTAGTTACAATATTACTATATGAAATTTTTCATTTCGTTACACAGTTTTTTTTTTGCACTACCTGCCTAGTCATGTCAATCGTCAGTTAGCTATGTTTATTTTCACCATTTTTTTTACTGATTCCTTGTGAAGATCAGTGCCGGTATCTATAAACCAAACGACAAATAAATAAATATTCTTTAGCTAACCATAAACATGTTTAAATATCTCAAAAATTTTTGATCTCATAACTATCTCATAACTATCATTAAACTATCTCAAAACTTTGACAACTACGCGTTGATATTTTGGTGTTGATATATGCAATAAATTGAGCTTAATTGGTATTGCAGAAACGGTATTCCAACAACAAAAACAACAACAACAACAACAATATCACATCTTTGGGAAGTAAAAGCTAGTGTGATCACCAAAGGTTGTCAAGTCCTGCATAACCAACAGTCCGCCTCGAACACATTTCTTGGATCTCTTTTGCATGATCGGGAATTTGAACAGTTCGGACAAGTTGTTAGAGAAACTGGCAAGGATAATGTTTACTTAAAGAACTGATCGTCATTTGAGGTTCAAGGTCAAATATTTTGTTACGATTTGTTCCACTTTTAAACATTAGTCAATCAGTGTTTTGTTGTATAAACCAATAGATAATTCAACATATGATCGTGTTTTGTATTTTTATAAATCTGAAATCGGCAGGAATGCACAAGGTGTCTCACATTTATTCCATCACATGCATCGTGCAAATATGCAGCAACTAGAAACAGCAACGAGGAAGTCTAGAAGCTAGTTTCCCACGCTTAGGGCGTCGATAAATCAGACCGGAAATTTGCTTTGCATGTTAAGGAAGTGATTCATTAGCCGCTGGTAATGGTACTCGTAGAGCGAAAGCATAAATTTTCCAGCCCGTTCGCTGGGAAAAAAAACGTTGCCGAACAAAAGGAGAGGGGGGGGGGGAAGAACAAAGTTGAAAATTGCATGAAATAACATAGTCGAACGGAGTTAAAACTCCGTTATACTAGGGAAGGCTCTCGTGCCGTCAACCGTCCATGCACACACCCGGGAAGTTGGGGTGTTCTTGGGGTCATTATTTGTACTTATTGGACGGTTGCCAGCAGTACCTGCAGAAAACTGGGCAGGATTTGACCATGCGATAATCGTACGGTGAATTTTCAATTATGTATGTACCGATGCACTGGTATGCAATAAGTGAGTTACATATTCGGTGCTTAACGGTGGCCCCATCGTATAAGGACTAACTTCTAGGGACAAGGTTGACTTGGTGTAGGTGACAAATCGTTTTTCACCTTACACCGGAACCATTTTTCTGCTCTGCTAATTCTGTATGCCAACGGAACAATACGACGGGCGGTAAATTTAATCGTTTCAGACACTGTTACTGATATTATTGTGATTGATAGTTACACCATTCTAATTCAGTAAACATTCACTTTATTGTACGATGGAGGCGATCTTGCGTGAGAATGAATAAAAAATTGAGTAAGATGGCGTGTAAGATGCTACAAACGTGTTACAAACGTACAAAAATGCTGAGAAGCAATATAATGCATCCCAGTTTTGTATGAACAGTTTTCATCCACATCAATTTGCATATCTTCAAGACAATTTATCCTCCAACACTGGTGTAATTTGTGATTATGTTGTTCTAACAAAACATAACATAATTCGATTGTATCGGCTTTTTATGGGTTGTTCTTCTCAAACAATAATTATTCAAACTACAACGTATCTGGGGTTTCTTTTGGCTTTTGTAGTGCACAATTGGATGGCCTCATTTCATTTAAGGCTTTGAAACTATTGAAGATTGTAGCTCGTAGTCTGCATCATTCAGGCGGATGGTGAATGGATGCTTCAGTTAATTAAGGCTTGTTACCCTTAATTGTTTAGTTAATTAAAACAGTGTAGGTCAAAACCTAGTAAAAATTTAAATCTAAAACGAGGTTTGTGCCACATTTTTTACATTTGATTGAATAGTCATTGTAATTGCCACGTAAGACCACACGCCAGCACCGTTCTGAGGCGCTACTGTTGACTTAAATGTAAATCATCACCAATTGAATACGGAAAAGAGTGTTTTTCTGTTTGCTACATTTGCACCGATTTATGGGTCCTGCTCTTGACCGGAATGCCAGAACAATGTCATAAAAAGCGACTGTTCTGTTTTGCGTGCTTCTCTGTGTACACCGTTAATGCTTACCCTCCGTAGGTAAACAACACAACGAAAACGGTTGTAAGAATGATCAGGCGCGCGCAAAAAAAACACACACACATGAAATGATCATAGCAAGACATCTTCTTCGACTAAAAATAACAAAATATAACATTTGCACGATACGACGAACCCGAACCCCCACCCGGTACCTCCATGTCAAGCGGCACATGGGCTACAAGATCTGCCGGAAGTGTCGCCGAACGCTGTTCGTAAACCGTCATTCGTAAACCGCGTAGGTTATCAACATAATTGGCGCGTATATCCACGTGCATCAGCAAAAGGGATAGGGATAGGTATTGGGCACTAGGAATCACAGCTTTTTAAAGGCAAAATAAACCTCGTTAAAGAGGCATTTTTGCTGCGTCTGGAATTTGGGTTTATTTATTTATAGTACACATTCTGTGTACTAAAATACTCCAACCTACTCTCTGATAACGAAGTAAACCGATTAGCACGTATTGACATATCATTAGTAGAGTGTTGATAGGCATTGTTTAGTACATGCGGTCGCAATGTTTAAATAAATATAATTCGGTAAAGTATGTAAACAGCACAGTGCTGAATGCTTCTGAAACACCTAGCTGAACTATGGTATTTTAAAACGAACTATACATTACCTTTCCACGTTGCTCTTACTTGGAGCATGTATTAGTTTCGATCCTACGAGAGGCTCACCCGGTACCCGGATGTAGTATGTCGATATGCCGCACGAATTCGTCCGCTTCTTTTCGGCATTGCCCGTAGTCGGTCACAAACGGACAAAATTGAGCTACTAGCTTCTAACGCACCTTCGTACTGCTATGAATCGGTTTTCAGGGGACAGCAGCACTCTGGCGAGGAAAAACACGATAATACAAGCACACGCATTTTCACTGTGCACGAGGCGTGCAACACATCTGCAAGCTACCGCAGCTCAATAATATCGACTGAACGCGTGAGAGGAAAATTAGAGCGAAAGAGAGAGAGAGAGAGAGAGAGAGAGAGAGAGAGAAGCGAGCGAGCGAGCGAAAGAAGAGGAAAAACTCTCAGACGTTTGTATCGTTGCTCACCTTCGTCGACCAAACCGATTTTCCTTCACTAACAACAGCTATTGCCAGCCGGTTGCTCTACGCTTGCTTGCTCCAGTGTAAATTAATTAACAATCGAAAATAAAGTCCCTTCTAAGTTACAGTTTGATCCTATTGCGGAAACACGCTGCACAGTGTGTGTTTAAATTGATGTGATATTGGCTTG
The DNA here is from genome assembly GCA_000349145.1 of Anopheles dirus. NCBI lineage: Eukaryota > Metazoa > Arthropoda > Insecta > Diptera > Culicidae > Anopheles > Anopheles dirus. The sequence goes on from KB672968.1 coordinate 1,188,568, forward strand.
CTCTCCATTTTTATAAATGTATTTTAGACGTTTTCGACCGCTCTGGCGAAAGAGGTGTAATTGCTAGTGATTCAGGAAGTAGTAGAGTAACACTGTGGCTTTTTTATCCATGTTTTTTTTTCCTTTCGCACTCACTACACTACGTGCTACGTTGATAAACACCATTCGCAAAATGGAATGGAAAACGATATCCAACAGCAGCAAGCACCACTCAAAGAACGATAAACTGCTTCGCAAATGAATCGTAATGACAATTGAACCGATGGATAGAGCCTTTCCGACTATTATCTCTCCGTGGACCAACAAGACAAATAAAAACGGCCGAACGTGTGTGGGTCTAACACGAAAGCCAACCACCAGGTTCTAGGTCAGAACGCGGCAGACTGCGGAATTCGACTGTCCGTCCCGCTCACGGAACTGTGAGGCGAGGAATAGCTGCCAGGGTTCGGCATCCTTCAGCCACCCACGAGCCAGTATCGGGCATCACATCGCCGAAACGGAAATAGGAGAGCGATTCGCTTGTGTCGCAACATATTTCGGGCTTGACTTCGGGATGAAGGAGTAGGGTAACGAACGAACGGTAACGAAATTTTATGCTTTTCATACCAACGACCCTAACGTGGAGAGCCATACCGGCAGACATGTTTTCGAGGAAGGAGAGAAACAGTGTTGAATTATTCAGTGGTGGTAGATTTTCAATGGGATACTTGTGCGGTTCAGTGCGTGGAATAGATTGCAAGGTGCAAACAACATGATGAGATAAAAATATGAAAAATATGGGTGAAGTTTCAAATGCCAATAGCAGAATGTTGCGCTAGGATTGGATAGTGTTAGAATGGCACGGACAGGCTCAGTGTAAGATTTGCGTTTGCCATTTTTACGCAAAACAACACAACGCTTTCTGTTGTTTCGTATGTCGTTCTGCAAAGTACTTGAGAAAATAAATTTATGCAAGGTATTGCTGTGGGAGAAACACAATTGGGATGAGAGCATAACTCGAGCGGAGCGGAGTAGAATGCGGAGAGTATTTATTTGTTTGCGTGGCAACGCGAGAGTACGCGAGTCCTGAGCATAGTCTCACGCCGTCCTCTTAGCATTTGTAATTTGACCGCATTCTACTACTCACACAATCAGACAAAACAGCTGACTATGTTAAGCCCAACGAATCTAACAATATCGATACTGAGGGAGCAGGCACGCGTGCGCGCGTTCTTCTATTTTGTCTCGCATCACACTCTTAATTAAGACACAGCCTACTATGACAGTGTTTCTTAATCGCATATGCTTCTTTATGAACTGTGAAATTAATTCAATTGATTTAGACTATTCGGTACCAATTTTAATGAATTTAACTTTTTGAAGTTCATTTTACTTCAATTCATTATAAAAAACCTAGTTGGCTTTTTTAATATAAAATACAGTAATACATCGTTTATCGCGGACATGTTTTACATAATTTGACTGTTAGTTAGTTAGGGATGATTAAATGTTACGATCAGTTCCATGGAATATACATTTGGGATTATGTAGTATCGCAGAAATGATCTTCTTTCAGATTCATAGTTCAATTTAAACAAAGAATTTAACTAAATCTGAAATGTATTGATTGACGATTATTTTAAGTTATGAGAAAGGGATGATTGTGGTATAGAAATCCATAGTATTGTTAGTTCAATGTCCATAGTCCATAGTATTGTTAGTTCAATGAGCGTTGGATTTTGTGTTGATTACATTTTTTTATTTTATTAAATTCTTTCTGATTGCAACTTCTTTCCTGTATCAATCATGCGCATGTTTGCTTTGGAAAAAATAAATATCATAAAAACATACTGTACACATTATTTAATTGTTTTTTTCGTTATTTTTTATTTCACTGTTTTTTCATAATTAATCTACCATTATGGTTGCGCATTTTCATGTTGCCGATATTCGGAATAAGTTATAAATCCGTCGTGATCTTTATCCATCATGTCCATGATCGGATCAACCAAGGACTGTAATGCTTCGTCGTCGTATGGTTGGGCGTCGTTATGTTGTTCAGTCGGCCCTTCAGTCGGATTCTCACCATCTTCGTGCTCATCCTTATTGTCTGTAAACAGCAAATGGGTAATCCAAAAAATTCAAAACCACGTGTACGTCAATCTTAGGAATGCTCCCATGAAACCCCATTGCACCTATACAATATTTAACCGATTAATCTGCCCTAATAATTAGCCCATCAATTGTCAATGCATGTATTTTATTAGTATTTTAAGAAACAACAGTGAAAGGAGGTACAGAGTAAACCGATAAATCATATGGCAGGACATGGTGTGTTTAACAGTGCATCACTAAACGAAACAATTCATGCATATTTAGCGCCTGCTTGATGAAAGCACAAATTCGGGCCAATCAACAACACCATCATTGTTGCGATCCATATTTTTCATTACTGCATCTACAATGCCCGATAGTTGTTCGTCGGTGTAAGCAACAGGTTCATGGTGATGTTCGCCGTCGCCGCTGTCTTTCTCTGAACGAGTAAATGGTGTTGTTAGAATTTTGAGTACTTCCACCGCTGGAGTCGGTAATCAATTCTAAGTACGGCCACATGAGGCAAAAGCAAACAACGTAAATGGCAGAGTTCCACAACCATTGTCAATGAGAGTAAACAATTCAACTTTTGTTTGGTAACGGGAGACAAAAACAGTTGTATCCGAGATCCGATCCGGGGTCCCTCTATCGCTTTTCTGGGAAATCATCACGTCGGTTCTCCTCTACACCCGACGTCCGATACTCAGTATAGTCAATGAAACCATCATTATTCACATCCATCATGCGTAATACCGAATCGACGATATCTTCCAACTGTTGATCCGTATATTCGGGCCTAGGTGGAGCCGTCGTCTGCTCTTCGTGATGTCCTACGCTATCATCAGCTGCAAAGGCGGATAATACAATTGCCTACTAACCAAGCAATGTAACAGTAAGTTGCAGAAACACAACCCTAGTCGGGATGAGAGGTTTCGGACGCACTAATGACTCATTACCCATGACTTATAGCAAATCTCGTTGAAAGCGCAACAAAGGCGATTTAAACAACACAACTCATTTGTTCATTTGTTTCTCTCACATTAAAGTATAATTTTTCACCATATTTCTTCCATGTCAACAAGAACTTAAGCAAAACAAACAGATACATTTACAACACACGTACAAGCGCTCATCTACTTACATTCATTAATATAAATAAAATTCACACCCGTTTTGTGCGATTGGTGTGTTATTATCTTGGATTGCTGCCATACATGATTCAGCCATGTGGAAAATTGCAATGTTTATGAAACAAACACATGATGCAAGTTACACGAGGATGACATAGTTTCTTGCGGATTAATGTAGGACAAATGCATACTTCCAGAATGTGATTTGTTTTGTCTTCGATCCCTCGGATTATGATTTTGCCAGGACAACACAACTCTTGTACAACATGCAAATGAATGACGGAACACGTTGCCAGGAATGGAAATTGTACTTCTTTGTTCGACAAACGAAACGAATTTAAACGGTCACGATCGGGAATGTTTGAAGAATGTTCATTTCTTCACTTTTAGCAATTCAAAATGTATCTCTTTCTCTCTCTCTCTCTCTCTCTCTCTCTCTCTCTCTCTCTCTCTCTCTCTCTCTCTCTCTCTCTCTCTCTCTCTCTCTCTCTCTCTCTCGTCGTTTACGGGATCTGCTCAGCTCTACAGAGCATGAATTTGTGCTTTCAAAACTCAATTAGTGGTTTTCAGTCTATCTCAGGTTTAACGAGAACAGTTCCTCAACGAGTGAAGAATAGCTAAACATATTATGGATGGGGTTGTTGTTGCTGCTGGTCTTGCTGCTGCTGTGCTGCTTTATGCTGGGCTCGAACAAATTCCGGATAATCGATGAAACCGTCTTGATTATGATCGTCTGAGTTAAGGATAGGATCTATCAGCGCTGATAGTTCGTCGTTAGAGAATATTTTTTCCTCGTGCTGGGGATGACCACTGTTTTCTTGTGCCTTGCCTTGTTCTGCATATGCCATGGAAAGCCGACAGTGAAGATGGGGAATGATAGGAAAACAGATGGTGACGGTTTAAAATACAACCAACAGTTCTAACGTCCAATCGTAGACGCCGAGATAGTGTACAGTTTTGAATGTTTTCTTTTGATACTTTGGTGGGCTGGTGTGTGTTGCATTTGTTTACGTGTTTAGTGTTATATAAAATAGTGTCCAGTGTCATTTCAAACGGGAGGGAAAGCACGTGCAAGCATGATTGTTTTTCTTCACATCACACACGCGGTGGTTGCTTCACCTCTGCCGAGGCTTAATCGGTAGCACGAACAACATTAAGTAAAGCTAAATAATGAGAACCCAACACCACAGTACGATAGTCAGCACAGTTACAAGCCACATGCACAATTATTAACATTATGTTACATTCGCATCAAACGCTATTTGTCGTATTTCCTCCAACCCATGAAATGTCACTGTACAGGGTTTCTGTGCGTCTGTAGAGTAACATTGACAGTGTAATTTTAATGCAGCAGCCAACTTGCGAACAAACACAAACACGAATTAAAAGAAAACATAAAAAGGATTACTTATTACTTACCGTGCCAATGAATGAGCGATTTAATGAGTTCACAGCCATCTAGCTTGTTATTGTTGTCCGAATCGTGCATTTTGAAGTAATGGAACTGTAATTCTTGTTCACTCATTTTACTTGTATCGATCGGTACGTCCATATGTTCCGCGATATGTCTATAAATATAGAAAAACGGTTATGAAATATGTTTGTATCACAGAGCATGCATGGTATCGTACTGCTTCTCTTGCTGCAGATTGCCGGTATGAAGCACTTGCTGCTGGCCATGTTCTCCATGGTGCTGCTGTTGCTGTTGGTGCTGTTGTTGCTGGTGTTGTGGCTGCTGAAACTGTTGCTGTTGGTACTGCGGCTGCTGCTGCTGCTGCTGCTGCTGCTGCTGTTGTTGCTGAGGAGGCTGCTGATGATATTGTTGTTGAGGAACTTGTTGTTGATACTGAGGCTGAGGTGGGGGCTGATATTGCTGTTGCTGTTGCTGTTGCTAAAATTTTAGTCGGTTTTTTAACTTATATAGCAGACGCACCATATGCCAATCTAACTTACATAATGGTTCGGATTAACACCTGGTGCTACACGTTGACAAATAGCCAACGATGCAAGCTGCATCAATATGCTCAAGGTTATCAACACACTGTGCTTCATTATTGATCCTCGTATCCACGTCGTGTGGTATGATATCCGTCCGGCAAACTTTCACTTTTATCCAACGGCGCTCTGTACACGAACAAGAGCACAGTTGCCACAATAGGCGCTTTTCGCCACTTTGCACAAGGGCTGCCTCGAATCTTTAGTCAGATTCAGCTACGAAATGCTTTATTGGCCACCGCACGCGAAAGATTAAAGGTCTCTTGCCGGATTTACGATTCCTCCCGTTGGTGCGGAATGTAGCGAAAACATCCACGTATTTACCGAAATGTGACAAAACGAAATTTGTTTACTTTTCTATTTGACAGCATTTTGACATACAGCATTGACTGTTGCTATACTACCTACTTGAAAATTTGAGAAAAAACGTTACTGTGTTGAATTTATTATGCTTATTTTTTATTACGGTCTGGCCTGGACTCCTTTTGGGAATTTGCCTGAAAAACTAGCAATTTTAGCAAAAAACAAGAAATGAAATGATATAACAAAGTAGAGGTAATGATAGCCCAAAACCAATGGTTTATCGTAACGATATTCCGTTCATATGAGAAGCATGCGATTATCTTGATCAATTTGTACGGATATTATGATTAATTTAAAATATCTATCATTGTGTGGATAGTATGCAATACAAAGAAGACGATCAAATGTATAGGCTCGAAATGTGGAATAGTATTTAACTCTATTCACTTTTCACAAACGAGCCTACTCATACATACATTGTAAAACCAATTATACTCGTTGGGAAGTTTTATTTGCACAGGTTGAATTTCGTCCAAAACAGCAGTAGCACAAATCTGTTCCTATGTTATAAAATAGAACAAATGCGAATTTGGGTGTTTCAGTTCAGTTACAGCCGAATATTCAACCGAAATGAAGGTTTCTACCGTAGCAACACTTGTTCTGATTTGTGGGATCATCACCACAGTGGCTGCAGCAGACATCGTGCAGACCACGTGCAAATTATTTACGGCAGATGTGGTATCATCGATCGCGTGCAAAATGTACTGCGTGATTAAAGGCAAAGCTGGAGGATATTGTAATATCGAAGGCTTCTGCACATGCCGCGCTGAAAATCTTCATTTTTTGCTCAAACCGCTCGTGGATAAGGCAAACTGAAGAATAAAAAAAAAATACTAAATCCGATTAACACCAGTTTCTAGTTTTCATTCACAACCAGAAAATATCACGCTCGATAGACATTGTGTGAAAATTTCCGAAGCTTATCGAAGCTTTGCCATTCAAACACTGATAATGATGACCAACAAATTGGTTTCAATAATGAAACTGTATCCGACGAGTGAAACGGAGGCAAAAAACCGCATCAAACTAAATGCTTATCACCGCTTGCTTACGACATTTGTGCCTTGTTTGCTGTTTTTATTGATGCCATGGGGAAATCAGTCGGTCATTGTAATCCAGACAGTTAGTAGCAATTAAATTGTACATCCGATGACAACCTCGGTCAACAATTTTGTCTCATAATCAGACTTGCTGTTCGTTGGCAAGGAAACGGTGCCGACTTTGTTGCACTGTATAGAATTGCGCTGCACCGAGGTGCATCTCTGCTGAAGATGTCAAAAGATGTTGTTGCTAGTTCGGTGCAAGCAGAAATGCCGCGAGTTTCTCGACTGGTGGTGAATCAGAACGACGGTAACTATAGTAGATGTAATACGAAAAACACACCCCCTTTGCTAACTAACCATTGCTACCTTGTTTACATTGTATCGTTTTCATGTTCCGTGTCCGCTAAGCAGATCGTATTATCAGTTATGACTATCGAGAATCACCACCCAGAGAAGCGGGTCTATGGATACAGCGACGGGCAAGAGTATTGTGCAGTTATACAATGGTAAAAAAATGCCTTCCAATACTTTCCTGGCTACCGAAGTATCAGTGCTCTTATCTGATGTACGATGTAATAGCAGGAGTCACCGTTGCTTTAACTGCGATTCCTCAAAGTATCGCTTACGGTATTCTGTCAAATCTTGGACCCCAGTACGGCTTATACTCGAATGTGTTGGGCTGCCTTGCATACGCCGTGTTCGGTAGCGTGAAGGATGTAACGATAGCCCCAACATCGCTCACAGCTATAATGGTGCAAGACATTGTGAAAAAGCTAGACTATGGAACTGCACTGTTGACATTCCTGGCTGCGATAGTGACCATATCATTCGGAGCACTGAATCTAGGTGTTCTCGTGAGGTTCATTTCGATTCCAGTTGTCATGGGCTTCACGGCAGCCGCCTGTTTAACGATTGGAAGTGCACAAGTACGTTCCTTGTTGGGCATCAAAACACAAGGAAAACGGAGCGATTTCGTCACATCCTGGACAAACGTATTCACTCATCTAGACGAGGTACGGCTGGCCGACTGTCTGCTAGGATGCTGCTCAATTGTATTTCTTTGTACACTCCGGGTAAGCGCTTGTAGAGCACCCTATTTGCATTATCTGTAATCTGTAATTGCTTGTATGTTTTTAGCTAACAAAAGACTTGGGCGAAGGTAGATGGCGAACTTTTTTCAAATATTTCGTACTACTGCGAAATGCAATGATCGTGATTGTTGGTGCCACCATAGCATATTGCCTTACTACCGACATGGATAATCCTCCATTCAACTTAACCGGACACGTGCCGGCAGGTTTACCTTCGTTTCAAGCGCCCCCGTTTTCATATACCAATGAGAACGGTACTGTGTATAGCTTCGGAGATATGGTGGGTGTAATGCGAACTTCCATAATAACGATCCCGCTAGTGACAACTCTAGAAATTGTGTCAGTCGGCAAAGCGTTCTCAAAAGGCAAAATCATAGATGCCACGCAGGAAATGTTGGCTCTTGGAATATCAAATCTCGTCGTGTCGTTTTGCTCACCGTTACCCGTTGCTGGTTCGTTCACCCGCTCTGCGTTGAACAACAGCAGTGGCGTCCGAACCACGATGAGTTGTGCCGTTACTGCGGTAATGTTGATGCTGTCACTGGCATTGCTCACTGATGCGCTTTATTACATTCCCAAGGCAACACTCGCTTCGGTTGTAATAGCTGCGATGCTGTTCATGGTGGATTACGAAGAAATTGGGAACATTTGGCGCACGAAAAAACTCGATATGATTCCCTTTTTGGCTACTGCCCTCGCATGCTTGTTCTACGAGCTGGACTACGGTATTCTGGTAGGCATCGCCATAAACTGCTGCATCCTGCTGTATCTTATTTCGAGCCCCGGTTTGGCTGCCGAAGAAATTGTACTCTCCGAATTACGAATACTGCTGGTAAACGTCAATCAATCGCTAGTATTTTCTTCGGCTGAACATCTACGCGATTGGATACTGAAACGAATCGATCAGTGTGAAAACATAGACCTGGTCGTAATTGATGGACAAAATATTCACTTTGCCGATACTACTGTGGCCAAAAATTTCGTCAGCATTGAGGAGGATCTGAGGGCGCGCCAGATTCGGCTGATGTTATGGCGTTTCGAATCCAACGTCGCATTCACACTGTTGCGCATACGGAAGGAACTCTTCATCAGTATACTGCGAGCTGATTTACGGCTTCAGGATGCTGTTGCTCGATGGAAACATAGCCATTATATCCCATTGGATTCCAGCAGCTAGAGGCCGTAAAAACAATGCTATAAAGAAGATGAGAATCGAGCAAAATTAAAAATGCTAAAAATTAGAAACCTAAAGAGCACCGTTTCACCGATTAAGAATTTTACACAAAATAAAAAGTAAAATTAACTGATTATACTAAATATTGGTTTTATTTAAACTGTTGCACATATATGCACATCCCCCATGGAAACTTAGCGTTACTATATGTCTAGTCTTAGTGGGAACAACCACTTAGCTGCCATTTGGTGAACCGATTGGCGGCATCACGGTGACAATGAACGATTTCGTCCGAGCAACTACTCTCGATGTGGTAGTTGTGTAGACGGATGTGAGAGGTCGTCATGTTGTATGTGTTGCACTAGTTGTGGATGCTGCAGTACTACACTATGTTGTTGTAGATTTGGTTGTTGCTGCTGAAGGTGATGTAATTGTGCGTGATTTTGCAGGGAACTTAAATTAAGATTGTGTGCGTTATGGCTAGGCTGGTGTCGACGGTAGTCTTGTAGGCGGGAAAATACACGGGGACAAAATTCACATTTAATCGTTTTTGGTTCTTCGACAGGAGCCACACGAGGCGCGACAGGTACTGGCGGTGGAGGTTTCCTAACCTGCTGATGTTTTGCCATATGTCGTTTCCACTGTATATGCTGTGAAAAGCAGTCGTTACATATTTCACAGACGTACGGTTTTTCTCCTGTATGTGTTCGTATGTGATATCGCAGATGATGACTGTATTTAAACGACTTTGGGCAGTATGGACACTGACGGTCGCGTACCTCTTCGTGTACAGCTTTCATGTGCCTTGCTAGCGATCTTTTCTCGCGGAACTGGGCCAAGCATTCCATACACTGATACGGTCGCTCGTCGGCGTGATCTCCGAGGTGTACCATCCATGCCTCTCGATCGGGAAAGAGTCTGCTACAGACCATACACCGGTGGTCTTTGCTACCAGCGCCCGATTCTGCTTCCGTTTTAAGCAGTAACGACCCCGGCGTAGAATCAGTGCTGCTATGGAAAGCTCCCATAAGTTCTCCGATCCCATTTAAACTTGTGATAGCTTCCGCAATAATACTGCTCTCGGTAAGACAATCATCGTTCGTATAATCTTCACTAGTTCCGAGGCCTGCACATGTCCCACCTCCAGGGGGGACGAAATGTACACCGTCTTCTTCGGTCATTTCCACTTTCACTGTAATCTGTTCTAAAAGACCGCGCTTTGTCCTAATTATTTCATCACAGTGTTTACTTCGCTGCTGGAACTGGTGGATTTCATCAAGTATCGATTGGCAAGCAAAACATAGACCCGCCGGATAGTCGTCCCGTACGCTGATATGTATACCCGCGCAATTTCTTATCTTTTCCGTCATTTCCCGGATAAGCCCTCCATTTTGCGAGAAGAGAGGATGCACATTTGTTTCTGAAAAACACAGTCTACAGTATGTTTCGGGATTCTCGTTGGGTCTGTAAAAAGCGAACAAATGAAAAATCAAATTATTAATACTTGCTCATCAGTCACACGATGGTAAATTTTTATATATTAGGACTGCAACAGTGGTCAAAACAGCACCATTCAAGATTTTTTCTTACACATCTTCCCGAAGCTCGGATTCGGAACTGCTTTTAGGCTGCGTTGTTTGCTCCATAGTACTAGAATGTGCTTGATCTCCTTACACAAGCCAGCCTGCAGCCACTGGCTGAGGAGTCAAATTTTACGATAAACTTGCAATAAACAAAATCCCTTGAAACGATCTGCACTTATATTTACAAATTGTATTGCACTTTTATTTGTTTACATTTTTTCACACGTCAAAGTAGACCAAGGTCAGTATAGAGACCAGTCGCCGAAAAAGTCCGTTTTGACGTTAAAAAAAAGAAAAATAAAAAATGTACCTGACACCCGGTCACCGATCTGTCAAACGATGTTTACAGTTTGCTCAAACGGTCGGTTATGAATAAATGAGAGTTCAATTTCAACAGTGACGGTGTGAAGTTATACTTGTGATAGTGGAAACAAGCAAATCAACTAAAAGAGGATTTTACTTAAATTCTCGAATACTTTTTACATTTTTCTTAACAATCATTTTCTTAATAATTATTTCAGCACAAAAATACAGCTACCGAAATAAGGGATAGAGAGAGCAGGATAAGATGTGGGTCAATGACCCAGGAGGAGGTAGGACCTTCGGGTCCTACTACGGTTCGCTAGGCGATGACCCCGGAAGGGGAAACGCCAGAAAAAAAAGAAAAGCCAGGGGAATTACAATAAACATAGGTGAAACCGTGGAAAAAGAGGAGTTATTCATGGTAGTGGAAAGCACAACTCAAGGCAAAAGCTTAGCAACTTTCAACCCGTTTTTCTTCGCAAAGGCAACCGAAAATGCCATTGGTGGGAAGCCATTAAAAACAACGCTACTGAGAGACGGAAGAATACTAATGAAAGTAAAAAACAAAAAGGAGGCAGACAAGCTAAAAAAGTTGAATCTCACTCAGTGTGATAGTGCAATGACCGTGAAGGTATACGAACACGAAACGCTCAACACCACGAAAGGAATTGTACGATGTGATGCGTGCAAATTCATCAGCGAAAAAGAACTATTGGAAGGACTGCAGGACCAAAAAGTGCAAGAAGTGTACATCATGAAAAGAAGAAACCAAAATGGGGCACTAGTGAACACCAGAACAGCCATTCTCACCTTTAAGGCATCGAAAATTCCGCATAAAGTCGACATCGGTTATTTCACTGAAAGAGTCGAAATGTATATTCCGAACCCCTTAAGATGTATGAACTGTATGCGTTTCGGCCATACAAAAAACAGGTGTACCAGGGAAAAAATATGCGCAAAATGCAGTGAAAAATATCACGAGACATGCACAAACCCCAGTCTGCCACGAACCTCTGACGAGATCGGACGTACTTCGATTGAATGCGTTTAATCCCGCGATAAGGTGCGGCAGATATCGGTCAACGCTCCCAAGCGCAAAATTTGCAAGCAAAGTTACCCGCTGTGGCTGTGCCGTGCCAATTGGTGTGTTCGTTTTGTGTCGTTCTTCGCTCGGAGATCGACAAGTGTTTGAGTGTGTGATCGAGCGTGTGCGATACATTCGCTTATCTCAGCGCTGTGTCGTACCGCTCGTAGTGTGTCTTTAGTGTCGTGATCGTTGTCCTTGTCTATCGTTTGTTACGGTAAGTGCCCCCC
>KB672968.1:1206673-1296302 GCA_000349145.1 Anopheles dirus
CTATTTGGGTCGCTACCAGAATGGAGCTTTAAGTTTTTTTTAGTAATACTCTGCCCTACTTAGTTGAGCCAGTCAGTGTCGAGGAAGGTCAAATGAGGTTTTTTGATATTTTGAGAATATACTTTTTTTAGGAATGTACTTACTTGTATATTTACCGTTGTGACCGTCTGTACGTACCGTATGATTGTTTTAGCTATGACTTGATTTGTGTAAGTTAATACAAAAAAACGCTTTAAAAGAAAACTGTATACATGTGCAACATTACGATAACCTACTTAACTTACGCTACTTACCTTTCATAATTCTTAAAAAATATTCGTCCTTAACCATGGTGGGACGTTGAATATTTCGTTGTATTGTTTTTGCTTCTTCATCTTTTTCTGCCGAGACGGAATTCGAGCTCCTATGATTGGAAACCACGAGGTTACCTCGAACCATATTCACAGCCATGCCACAATTGCTGAACGACTGATCAAACTTAGAAACAGTTCCAGAGCTACACGTGATGCGACTCGGGTTTGTGACAGCTTCCTCCATCACTGTTCAATACACTTTATCATGTTCTCGCTATGATTATTTTTCTGAAGTTTGTATTGGTGTTATGTATTTCTGCTATTTGTGATCTGTATTATTTAGTTTTATTTTCATGCTTATGCTTTCATGTCTCTTTCGTGAATTTTATCACTTCTTTTATTGTCTTGCCCGATTTCTCCTTCCAATTATGTTCCAGTCTTTCGAAGGATATGTTGGTTAATTCTCTATGGACCTCGTTTTCATTTTCTATGGACCTTCTTCTCATTTTTTCTCTCTATTCTCATTTTTGCCAGCCAGTATTTAGATACATCGTGTCCAGATAGTATTCTGTTCATTATTTTTATTTCATGTGTTGTTGGATCTATGTCTTGGTACCATGGTTTAATTTCAAATTAGTTTTTGAAACTCTTATTTTTATTTCCTTTGTTTTCGCATTGTGTCTTGTACCATACTTTAGTATTATTTAGTTTTTAATTTGAAACATATTCATTATGTTACATAATCTTAGTTTGGTGTCTAATTGTTCTTTTTCTTTAGCTCCCTGCCTAGCCAGTTCATCAGCCTTCTCATTGCCTTCAATGTCTTGATGACCTGGAACCCATTTAATTGTAGCATGTAATCGTTGGCCCTTGCTAAGATGTTGTATACTGTTTCGCCTAAATATTCGCTGTATTGGGTTTTTTTTTAAAGAATTTTGCAAGCCCCCTGGCTATCTGTAAATATAATAGGTTTTGTATTTGTGTTCGTTTGCTATTTCTAGTGCTTTTTGAATTGCTGTTATTTTTTGGAAGTTATTGAAGTAGTATTCTTGAGATTGAATTTTGTGTCAATGTATAAGTTTGTTTTGCTTAACATTGGTTTTTGAAAACTAAATTCCAAGTACTCCATGTAGGCGCTGCGTCTAATATAATTTTCCGTACGTTCATTTCAACTAGATAGGAATGCTCATATTATTTCAATCCTTTGTGCCATATACAGTGACTCCCCGAGATACGCTATACTCGAGATACGCGGATTCGGAGATACGCGGATTTTCAAATTTGACAGAATAATGGTTTATTATATCGGTTTGAGTTCGTCTAGTGACAACTGTCAAATGCAACACGAAGAGATGTGAGAAAAAATCAAAATTACGACGAACCATTTCATTCTGTTACAATTCTGTTCCGTTTTTTCGCAGTGTTTAACATTCTTTGGGCAACAAAAAATGGTAGCAATTCGCAAAAAGTATGACCCTCGCCAAAAATGTGCAATTTTAAAATTTGATTTGAATATCCAACGACATAAATAAAGAGGAAAACGAAGAAGAATGTCATTTGGAACCAAAAACTAAATACTGGATCCCTTAACATGAAGTATAAACGATATGTCACATGCAATTCGACTTACGCTGAAATTCGAGATACGCGGATTCCGTCGGATCGCATTAACCGCGTATCTCGGGGAGTTACTGTACATAGAATCATGTGCCAAACTAAATCAGTGTAATTTTTTTGTAAGGGGAAGGGAAATTGAGAATTTTGATAAACATACACAACAATAAGTTTTCTTTTCCATCTCGAGGAAAGTTTAGTTATAAAAAAATTGGTAATCTATTTTCTCCCTTTTATTGTTTGTTCTGAAAAAATTAGTAGCTTTAGGCAATTGATGAGGAGTAGTACATCTTGGCCTTTGCATACAAAAAGTTTGATAGAATTCTAATTGTTGTCGCCTGTACGGAAAATGGATCCCTTCGGCTCTACTGCAATTTATCCCCCAGAAGAACAGTTGCGGTGATGGCGGATGAAGATTAAAAGTTGTAATTATACAGGTGGCGTGATACATTTCAAATGATTAAAGAGCGAATAACCATGATCTACTTCATATGATGGATCCAGTGGGTGAAATCGATTTATAAAAAAGACTGTCTGAAAGAATTAAAATATGCAGCGCATTTTAATTAAACTGTACCCAAAATATTGTACACAAATTTTTAATTAAACTATTAAAAAATACAATTAATAAATATAAAATATACATACCAACACACACAACAAAACGTATTCTGAACTCCTTAAGTGCTATACCCACCTTTGCGCCCGCCCCGACATACCCACAAGTCGCATTGTTTGTTTTTACTCTCCTTTTCTGGCTTTTTTCTTCCTACTCCGTTTGTTTACTTATCTCATTTGACTTTTAGGTGACGCGGTACCCTCCATGCGACAGCTGAACATGGTACCCAAGATGGCGGCTAAAACTCGACCTGGTTATCCAAAGGCCCTTGACCAAGGTATATCGTTGCAAGGTGAGGAGAGAACTCGGCTCGAATTCCAAACAGTGAGAAGAATTTGCTCTAAAAGTGAGAAGCGTACATTCGTCGATTTTCGAAACATTCACTATCAAAAATTAACAACAGCCCTGATGAATAATTGACTATAACATTAGACTGTATTGTTTTCATAATATGCTTCCAGTACTATTTTGATTCAATTTGATTTATTTTAGTTTGGTGTGGTATAATCTATGTACAGCATAGAAGCAACACAATCGTGATTCATTTGAGAATTCTTCCATACGGCAATGATTGTTGGTTTTATTTGGTTAATTATTTAAAATACACATTTACACATTGTTAACAAACGATTCGTTCAAATATCCTGGCTTCCAATTTTCAACCACTTTCTCCACACTTTCGTCATTCCTG
This sequence comes from Anopheles dirus, assembly GCA_000349145.1. Lineage (NCBI taxonomy): Eukaryota > Metazoa > Arthropoda > Insecta > Diptera > Culicidae > Anopheles > Anopheles dirus. The sequence continues at coordinate 1,209,891 of KB672968.1, forward strand.
AAGAGTGGCATAAATTTGTGCTTTTTAAATCGATACAAAGCGCTGCGAACATTTTTGTCCCACCTCCACAGCAGCACATGCCGTTCTTGCTGTCGTAGATCACTAACTGTGCTAGATAAATTCCGAACCACAGTACTATCTACAAACTTAACCCATTCGCCATCAATCAAAACTATCTCTGGTAAGGTGCGAGTGACTAGTTTCAGGATTTTTTCTCGAAAATATTCTGCAGATGAGAATGCAAGATCGCTGTCTGGACGAACAATTAGTACTGTCGTATCGTTGATCTGCGGGAAGATTGAAAGCAGTGATGCATCGGAACCAAGAATTATTATAATGGATACTTACGTTCATCAGCCGATGTGTAATTCTGGGCCGTGAAGCTAAATAGAGCGGGAAACATAAATTTACCGCAATGCCAACCACTATTCCAATCTCTAGTCCCAAGAATAGGCACGCTATTACAGTCACCAGAAACGGTACAATGTCTATGCGCTTCGTGCGCCACATTTCCGCAACAGCTCTGTACTCAATGATAAATATCATAGCCGCAATTATGACCGCCGCCAGTGTAGTTTTTGGAATGAAGTAAAAATAATCCGTCAGTAGTCCCAGTGCAAGTAACACTAGCGCTCCGGTGAATACTCCTCCGAACGGTGTCACCACCCCACTGCTACTGTTGATAGCCGACCGCGCAAAAGAAGCCGTGGTCGGAATGGATGATACAAACGAGCCGGCAACGTTGCAACACCCGAGGGAAAGCATCTCCTGTGTTGCGTCAACTAACTTGCCACGAGAGAACGCTTTACCGATCGATACAATTTCCAGAATTGAGATGAGAGGGATGGAAATGACGGATGAGCCAAGCGTTCGTATCATGTCGATAAAGTCGTAATGTTTTCCATCATGCTCGGTCGTAAACGGTGGTAGTTCAAACGAGGGCAGTCCTGAAGCCACCTTTCCCGTCAGTTTGAATGGGTAAACTTCTTGGGTGCTGCATATGTACGCGATTATACCACCACTTAGTACGATCATAGCATTTCGCAACAAACAAAGATACTTTGTGAATGTTTTCCATCTTCCGCTGCCGCGACCTTTGATAAGCTAGAACGATAGAAGATGAACGTACAAATTTAACTTCGAAATGTACTTCCTGAAAATGCAAGGGTTGAAACTTACCGTCAAAAGAACGAGCAACAGCAGAGAACTAAACCCTAGTACAGAATCCCACAGCCGTGTTTCGCCAATGTTTTCGTACAGATTCACCCAAGTATCGACAAACCCGGATGACTTCCCGGAGGAGGAAATTCCCATCAGAGATTTTATCTGGCTGCTGATGATGGTAAATGCAGCTGCTGTAATAAAACCCGTGATCACCGGCATTGATATGAACTGAACTACGAATCCAAAGTTGAAACACCCCAAGAGTAGCATGATGCATCCGGATAAGAAAGATAATAACACGGCGCCAGCTGGTCCTAGATCTAGCACTGGTTGTTGTACCATCAACGCCATAACAGCTGTGGGTGCAACCGTAATTTCTTTTACCGATCCTAAGAAGGCATACACAAAAGAGCCCATAAAGTTGGAATACAATCCATACTGTGGTTCCAGATTGGCCACGGTGGCGTAAGCTATGCTTTGCGGAATGGATGTAAGCCCGACTGTGATGCCAGCAATAAGATCCGATATAAGGCTGTTAAGCTTATACTGTGGCGCCCATTGCAGCACTGGTATCCGGCGGTAAGCGGTTTCTTTTGTCCATAGGCTGCGAAGATGATGTTTCAAAAGATGCCTAACATCTGGAAAGTCTTCTCGGTGCTCTAGGCTTTCTGAAATAAGTTTGAGTAGCGAATATTAGCTACATAGCATTGTTTCTTTTGTGCACAAAACTCACCTCGTCTTCTCGAATCCACTGATGCATTGTTATTTTCCGTGTCCATCGCTTCTAGGTTCATTACTCTTGAAATCTGAAACGACACTTCCCTTCTTTATGAAAGAACAGCAAGCGACGGGTTTCGCGGAGCAGAATCTGCCGTATTTTTGTCATAATCACAAGTGCCGCCGATTGTAAACCATAACGTCAATTGTTTACCGTTCCGATTGAAGGGAGGAAGCATGCCAAAGCCGGTAAGAAAATTTATACCTAAAAGCGTCATAAAGATACTTCTTTAATAACTACGGATGTCGACGATGATGTAGCAGCGTTTACAGTATGGTTGTAAAATTGTTCCAGTTTCGTGACGCTATCTTCGTTTCAGTGATACCGTACCGTCATAGAAGCAGAAGCAAAGCGATTATCGCGGAATAGGTCATTTCCATAGAACAGATTATGTATGAAGCTGTTGCTGAACGCGTGCCAATTCCATCGATAATTTGCCAAACCACACAGTTCCTGCAAGATCTAGTGTCGAGCTTATACGTACCACATGTTGTTGGAAGAGATTTTTTACTTCAGTTAAACTTTCGAACCATTAATAGCTTTATCTTCGAATCAAGCATTTCAGCTGCAGATTCTTTTGTTGTTGTTGAGAAATGTAAACAAATACATATACACTAACGGACGAATCAGGTGTCAATTAACACTTTTGCAACTTTGAGCTTCTGCAAATTTTGATTTGTTTTTATGAAGATTCTGGACCACTACCCGTATATGCTGGCACATGAAATTCAGGGTACAACATTTTTTACGCATAGTTTGTGAAGTTTGTGAAGATGTTTTGTAAGGAAGGATTTTTACTTGAGCAGGCCGAGCGTGAAGAAAGCGTGGAGAGGTACAGTCACAAACTCAAAGGTTTATAAAACTGGAACAGTTAGCGTACTAATGTGGTTATTAGACGAGGGAAAAATCAGTTGTATTTTTCTGACGCAAATGGGCAAAAAATGTCAAAACTAGCCTTCTAGATGTCAATTGATACCTCCATCTGCACGTTAGGAGAAACGAATTGTATTTCAGAAATTTACGGATTTTAAAACTTTCGAAAACCCGAAAAATCATATACATACAAGACTTTGGGTGAAACCCGTTTGTTGATATTTCTAACCGCTTTCGAATTATCGAAGCTCCACGTTGCCAAAATGCCAATTGACACCTGATTTGACCGTTAGTGTTAAAGTCTGACAACACGGGATCTACGGCCGTCATATTTGTTAACAAAAAAAAACTAAAATATATTAATGTCATTTTAGAGACCGCCCTGTTGACAAGATGTGCTCGATTCTAATAGTTGAACGAAGTCTTTTGAATTTGTCGAGCACCAGCAGCAAAGCTGTGTCTGACCCAGGTATCCTGACGACTACAGTCGTAAAAGTTAAAAAAAAAACAACCTACCCACCTAAGCTGTGGGTAAGAATGGGTGGGGTTTTTTCGTTAGTTTCAATATCTTCTTTTTCTTCAATCTTTCACTCGTTCCCGGCGTTACGCGGAAGCACGCTAGCGCTGCTCGCGGCAATTTCGTGAAAAAGCATCACGACACCGAACAATAAATTTCGAATACGAATTCGAACATCAATCTCAAATACAATGCTTGAACAGATCGTTAGCGTTTCATTTTCGTTAAACCTATTCCCGCTGCAGCAATGCTTATGCTTCCTATGTAAACTAGAACAATAACACTGTTGTTTATTATCAATATTAAATTAGTTCCGATTGCAAGCTTGAATTGTAGAAGAAAATTAGTTAAAAAACAATTTCAACACAAAAATAATTATTTTTTTAAATAGCTTAAATAGAAAAAAAGAAAGCAAGCTCAGCTTCGAAAAAAATAAATATTGGCAACAGATAAAGGAAAACCAACCTTGCAGAAGGATCATCTTGGAAATTGTTACATTCATGCTAATGATACTTGCTAAATATGATTTAAGAAATCCAATAATAAACACATTTGTTAAATGCTGTGTTCTGATAGTGGTTACGATCTAGAAGACGGATATAACCTTCATTTTTCACTTTTTCTGCTTTAATGGCGTTCACAGCGCATCGTGCTGTCGCGAAGCAGATTTTGTTTGGTATCACCAGCGATAAGAGGGAACTCACACGCTTTAGATTATAAGTACCACTTGTGTGCTGCTATCGAATCATTTTATCTCCAGTAGCCACACTGGAATCGGTCCAGTCCTTCAGACACCTTTACTTGATGAGCAAGCAGGGATATTCTACATTCAAGTGGCGAGTGAGTTACAGTTCTTTCAGGCGCTTTGCAGTGTTTATTGGCAGCATAAAGCGAGGGAATGGCAGGGGCTAACGAAAAACCGTTACTGAAATCAGTATTCAACGGGCCAGGTATGTAACCTTGAAATCAAACGAATTGCCGAGAGTAATATGTGTCTGTTGCAAATAAAACGGGCATCTAAGAATATCGTGGATAAAAACGACTAATTCAGCTAGGTTTGAAACGCATAGCTTATTTCAAATCTCAAAAATTTCAAACATTTCTTTGCTAACTATGAGTAAGTACTTTGTGAATTCAAGTGGCAAAACTAAATAGGTTAGAAGGAATGATTTTTGTAATAATTCCAAAAAGTATTCTTTTAGTTTGTTCCTATATCGATTAAGGTTGTTTAGTTTCGAATAAGCATATTCTACTTTAACTCGAAGTGAACCTAAACTTGAAAACCCGGACCGTCTTATCTTAATTTTGCACCTCTAATATGACTGTAATGGTCCTCATTATGGCTATTTTCAAAACGTACCCATTGCAGCTGAACGGTTTGCTGTCTCTAACGCAGCACATATTATGCTGAATCACGAATGTACACATTTCACACAATTGCTTTAGGCGCCAGGAAAATATATGTAGGGTGTCTTACGCACGTCTTAAATGTTGGTCACAAGACACATGGATAACAGAAAGTCGAGGTACGAGTTTATAAATAGCTATGGTCAGGTTATTTTCGACCTTAGTTAAGTTTCACTTTTATCAATGTGGACAAGGCGATAAATATTTGCACCTTCGTTGTATGTGCTTTTGCGGCAGACTCGGGCTGGGCTTTTCGGTGGCATCCTCGGTAATATCTTACACAAACAAACAACTGTCTAGCCTTAACTTGCCACTTGTTTTTGTTGTTGTTGTAGGTTAGAGTAGCTTTTGTTAGACGATGCTTGTTACTTGAGCAACTTACCTGTATATGGAAAAGCTATTGAATTTTGATGTCGGTTGCTATCGGTTGAAACTCTGGATAGTTTATTTACCGTCTCGATCGGTAGTACACTGTGAACTGAAAGAAGCCTTTGAACTATAAGAACATAAGAACGTTGCTTCCAGTTTATGGAGTTTCCTGTCGAAGGAATTCCCTCTGGTGAGTTATGGTAATTTAATTGAGTAAAAAACGAGGCGTACGTTGCACACAACGATAGATCATCGCTCAATTCATCACGTCACATCGAAATCACACTGAAAACCGTGTTTACTAACTTCTTTTTGATTGTTGCAAAGTATTGCGGTACATTGCGTTTACTAACGAAAAACGTTTCCTATAGAGCAAACAGATCTTGATCGTGCACTGTTGATTCATTAACATTCTTACCGTATGCACACTTCAGTAGTGATCGTAGAGTGAGTATAGGGAGGTGAACCGAAAAGTACTCAGTGCATTCAGTCAGATCACGTTCTGCAGTTCAATAGTTTGTTCCGATGGGTTGAATAATAATAGTATCAGTGTTATCTTTCGCGGCACTACTTATTTCATTTCCGCTTATTCTTAAACGATCAAATAGAACGTATGTGCCCAGTGCTATGCGGGCGTTGGAGATATTGGAAAACTATAATTGCGAGTAACTTGTGTACCTTCCCACACACAACGTGCGGAAGTGCAGGCGCCCCAAACCTCTATCAATCCCGGGCATGACGGCAGCTCATATAACGCAGCACGATCAGCACAATCGGCGTTCAGTGTGGTTGTGGTGTGGTACGGTTTATCAGCCAGGCGTCTGTCAACAATCGAGCCCGGGGATTTTTGTTTAACCGGCGAATTATAGGTTCCGTTGCTGTGAGCATGTGTTGCGCGGGGTTTGTCGTTGGAAATCTGCTCCGCGGCACGTGATTTCAGGGTTTGTAACAGTTGCGTTGTGAACCATTGTTTACCCATACATTATAATAGCATCATGGGAAACTATTAAAATCGAACGAAAAATAATTTACATCGTTCCTGGCCGCGTATTTCGGAAGTGGCGGTGTAGTGAAAGGCGCGAAATACTTTGAACAACGTGAACCGCGATAAACGTCCAGTGTGGTGATTAGACACAGCGCAGACACAGCGCAGTGATGTTCGAGCGAAAGACGAAATCCAAAACGGAAGTGTGCTGCATGACGATATCGGAGCTGATAGAACACAAACAAAAGCAGTTTAACGGTAGGTTTTCGTGCACGCACGTGAGATGCATCGACAACTGCTGTGCGGGTTGTTGTCTTGAAGCAATAGAAGTACGTTTCACACGGTTCAATGGGCGACATTGGCATTGATAACGGGTAGCTTAATGGTGCTTTGTTTGTGTGAGGTGTTATGTTTCCGTTTACTACCCCTTTTCCATCAGACAACGTCGATACGGAAGATGACTGCAGGGAAAAGTTTCCCTCCGTTGGACCGATGCTGGCCACAAAGCTGGGAGGATTTTGCAATCGGAAGCTTCTGCTGAAACGACTCCCAATACTGCAGTGGCTGCCGGAGTATGAAGCCGGTTTCCTGATCGAGGACATAGTGGCAGGTCTCTCGGTTGGATTGACTGTCATACCGCAAGGGATTGCCTTCGCCGTGATGGCCAATCTGGAACCACAGTACGGACTGTATTCTGCCTTCATGGGGTGCTTTGTGTACTGTCTGTTTGGAAGCTGCAAGGACCTTACTATTGGACCCACGGCTATTATGGCGCTCATGGTGCAGGTGTATGTTGGCAGCTTGGGTGCGGATTTCGCCGTATTACTCTCTTTTCTGGCCGGGTGTATCATTTTGGTATTCGGCTTGTTGAACTTGGGTAAGTGTCGATGAAATGCACCGTTTCATTCACAAAACACACGTGGGATACTGATATATCCACGTATTCTTTTTCGTTCACGCATGCAGGATTCTTGGTGCAATTTATATCGATGCCCGTGACTGCCGGGTTCACATCCGCCGCCGCTATCACAATTGCAAGCGGACAGGTGAAATCATTGCTGGGGCTACCAGGCCGTTCTAATGAATTCGTCGACTCCTGGACCAACGTGTATCGGCACTTCGGCGAAACGAAGCTGTGGGACGCTGTACTCGGTTTCGCAACGATCGCGGTGCTTCTGCTTCTACGAAGTTTGCGCACCAAATGGTCTGCGGTGGGGAAGTATCTAGCCTTATCTCGGAATGCAGTCGTCGTCATCGGTGGTGCTGTACTGGCGTATTATTTTTCCACCGTGGGATGCAGTCCTTTCTCTCTGACAGGTGCGTTTGTTGCTAGAGCCGCGCTAGTAGCGCGATCGTCGTTCAACGATATTAACTTTATCCCCCGATCATTGCAGGAACCGTAACGCCAGGACTACCTCCAGTGAATCTTCCCCCATTCAGTACGGTGCTGAACAATCAGACGCTTGGATTTTCAGAAATGACCGCAAAACTCGGTTCCTCCATCATTGCCGTTCCGCTTATAGCGATTCTGGAAACGATCGCTATCGTTAAAGCGTTCTCTAAAGGCAAATCGATCGACGCCACACAGGAATTGGTCGCGTTGGGAATGTGCAATATATTCGGTTCCTTTGTGTCGTCGATGCCGATCACGGGATCTTTCACCAGATCCGCTGTTAACAATAACAGTGGCGTACGAACGACACTCGGTGGATTAGCGACCGGCGTTCTGGTGTTGCTCTCGTTGGGTCTGCTGACCGACACGTTCTACTTCATTCCTAAGTCCGTCCTAGCGGGTGTGATGATTGCGGCAATGTTCTTCATGGTGGAGTTCCATGCAGCAGCCGAAATATGGCGTACGAAGAAGGTGGACATTATACCGTTCATCGTGACGCTGGTGTCGTGTCTTCTGCTTGGCCTGGAGTACGGTATGCTGATAGGCATCGGGCTGAATATCTGTTTCGTTTTGTATATGACGTCGAGACCAAGCATTGACCAGGCGATGCTACGCACGAGTTCCGGCATTGAGGCCATGGTCGTGAAACCGGATCAAAGCCTTATCTACTCGTCTATTGAATACCTGAAGCATAAAATAGTGAAAATGACGGATAAGACTCAAGTGGGCACCGTGATAATCGACGGTAGCAATGTGAGCTATGTCGATTCCACAGCCGCCAAAATCCTTTCGAGTACCGTTGAAGAGTTGTCACTTAGAGGACGCACAGTGTTGCTGTGGAACTGGAACCGTTCAGTCAAGTGCACGTTAATACGGTTGAACAAGTCACAGTTTTACCATTTATTTAAACATGGTGGTCTAGAGCAGTTGGACAAAGAAGTGTGTAACGAGAGTGTACCATAATCGACTTTTGATAACTTTAAGAACGAACTAGTTGCGGAATCTTATTTGTACGTAAGTGTTATTTAAAAATAAACTCTACCCATTGTTACCTTATCTGATACAATTCGTATAATTGCTCTGCACCGAGAGCATCTATCACATTCGGTTGATATTATGATGTAATGGTAGAAAGTGGAAGAATAGCAATGAACCCCTGTAAGTATTTGATCAGTTCAGGATCTTTCAGGACGTGATTTTTATAGCATTTTAATCACTTTTCGCCACCCCATTATATTCCTATAATCGCATTGTATTGCAGCTGATAGAAGTACACTTCTACGATGTACCATTAAGCCAAGGAAGCCTATACCAGTGTGGCACAGGGGAGATAACTCTTTCGATAATCAATTATAGCTTATCTGCTACGGTGTGGATGCACTGCAAACAGGAATTAGTAACATCATCGTATTTGCTTGAAACAGCGTACAGAAAATAGGTCGTTTTAAATGGCCAATGAACAGCCGACCTTCAAGAGTGTTTTCATTGTGTTTGAAATAACCGATAAGATGCTGCAGTTTCCTATGTGTTCGCGAATCGCGTGCATTGTTGCGACCCGACTAACATATAAAAACAAAGCGTTAAGGAACGATAGGGTTTTAATCCAAATATTTAAAAGAACAATTTGCAAAGCAAAGGGAATAAGGAGCATGAACACTATAATGGAGATGAGACACAGTAGGCTGGTTGCTATGGTTGCTATTCTGCTCACACGAGTGCACAGGAAGGTTGTGCTGCGTGTTACCTAGGGGTAATGAAGCATTAGTGAAAGTCCTGTAAAGTTTTGTATATTTTTCAACTTGTTTTTCTGTGAAACTGAATCTAAAAGCAGCAATAAGCTTAGAATAATGTGATTGCTGCTTCGTTTTTTAGGATCTAAATTCCGTGGAACTACGAAACACTCAACGGAACACGACCTCGAAAATGCAACAACCCAGTAAAACAAATGGTATGTAAGATGCAGAGTCGATTTGTTTACAATTCTTATAGTGAATGCATGATTTTGCAGATGACGACATCAGTGAAAGTTTTCCGCAGCTCGGACAATTAACATCAAATTGCTGTAGAGGACTTTGCACACGTAAACAATTGCTCAAACGCCTTCCCATTCTCCAGTGGTTGCCGTCGTATAAAGCTGGATATCTCGTGGATGATATCGTGGCGGGCCTTTCCGTTGCGCTGACAGTTATACCTCAGGGCATAGCGTACGCTGCCATTGCAAACCTAGATCCACAGTACGGCTTATATTCAGCATTCATGGGTTGTTTTATCTACTGTATTTTTGGAAGCTGTAAAGATGTAACGATCGGACCAACCGCTATAATGTCCCTGATGGTACAAGCACACGTAGGAAATTTGGGAGTGGAGTTCGCAACATTGTCCGCCTTCCTGACTGGTTGTGTGATACTTCTGCTTGGCGTTCTGAATCTCGGATTTCTCGTCCAGTTTATATCATATCCCGTCACCACTGGATTTACTTCGGCTGCAGCAATAACAATAGCCAGCGGGCAGATGAAATCCTTATTGGGTATTCCTGGCCAATCGAATGAATTTCTCGACTCCTGGATTAATGTATTCGAACACATTCAAGATATCCGGCTATGGGATTGCGTGCTTGGTATATCCACTATCATTGTGCTGTTGGCATTGATGCAACTGAAAGATGTGAGGGGATGCAAATGCTGGAAAATGTTCGGAAAGTACGTAGCCCTGTCAAGAAATGCAATAGCTGTAATATTTGGATCACTGCTGGCATACATTCTCAGTGAGGTCGGATGTTCGGTACCATTCCAACTAACGGGAAACGTGACCGCAGGATTACCACCCATTCAGCTTCCACCATTCACCACGACTATCGGCGATCAAACATACCGATTCTCGGAAATGATTGCGGCGTTAGGTACGTCGCTTATAACGTTACCACTAATCGCAATTCTAGAATCCATTGCCATTGCAAAAGCTTTCGCAAAGGGTAAAGCCATCGATGCGACACAGGAAATGATTGCGGTTGGCCTGAGCAACATCGCAGGATCATTCGTTTCGTCGATGCCAGTGACAGGATCGTTTACTAGATCAGCAGTTAACAATAATAGTGGCGTTCGCACGCAATTCGGAGGAGTTACAACGGGAGTTGTGGTGCTTCTGGCACTCGGATTGCTTGCGGACTCGTTCTACTATATTCCCAAGGCAACCCTGGCAGGTGTAATCATAGCGGCGATGATATTCATGATTGAATTTCATGCAGCACTGGAAATTTGGCGTACGAAACGCATCGATATCATTCCGATGGTAACGACACTAATAGCGTGCCTACTTCTTGGTCTGGAATATGGGATGATGGTCGGTATAACGTTAAACATGTGTTTCGTTCTTTACCAAACGTCGCGTCCCGCAGTCGCACAAACGCGCCTTTCGATAGGGGGCAAAAACATTCTCATTCTTCAGCCTAATCTGGGCCTAGTGTATTCGTCAGCGGAATATCTAAAACATCACGTGCTTAAGACCGCCACGCAACAAGGATGCCCAATCGTACTACTTGATGGATCGCACATAAGTTCCGTAGACACTACGGTGGCGAAGGTACTAGTCAGTCTCACTCAAGATTTGGAACTTCAAAACCGAAGCGTAGTGTACTGGAAGTGGAAGCGTTCAGTACAATGCACGTTGCTTCGGATGGAAAACGAACGGTTTCGGAATTTGTTCAGGAACGAGGAGAAGCTTGAAATGATTGTTACGGAGATTTTCTCAAAAACTTCGAATACTGATAGACCCGAGGTGTGATAGAAAACGAACGTATGACGGCAGATAACAGATAAACAACAGAAACTATAGTTTTGGTTGAGTAGTTGTGAAACAATTTTTTTCTAAAAATCCCGTTATACATCTTCTGTGTGTGAAAACATTATTTTCGCGTTATGTGCATGTGCGTATTTTTCATAAAATAGATAAAATAGAAGATTATATTCACCCGTTGTGATTCAACTGGTGAACATCGCCGTCTCTTTTCGTGGTGAGAAAGAGCATGAAAATGCGAAAGAAAGAGATAGCATTTGGTACGCCAAGGGTGTCAAACATGTGGTTGGCCTACTATAGCTTCTTGGGGTAGTATTATTAAAAAAAACATTAATTAAATAAAAAATGTGTAAGTATCCATCAAACAAGAAAGATAAAATATAATCCAACAAAATAGACGAAAACAGTATTTGTGCAAAGAGTTATATTATGAAAAGTGTTATTGCTTGTGAAAAAATATCCGGTCATTCGGCCACAAAATATACCAAGTGGGTAAAAAACAGCGAAGTATGTTCTGGTGCATACTTCACTTACAGAACTTGTTTTACGTCTTTAGCTGCTTGCTGTAGTGAACTCGTACAACATAGAATAACATTAATTTTATGTTCATACGCATTGGTTTTATTATCTAAATGTGTACGTAACGAAAATTGGATGATATCCTCATACACCAGCTTAGTTGTAGTATTCACTGAAAGATTTTGTGATTATCAAACTGATTTGATTTACACAACGCGCCCGCGCCGTACAGAGGTCGCCATTGCAGCAGACGTTATTCGTTTTCGTTCCTGAACTGGAGCGCCACAGTCTGAATGCCGGAAGGCCATCACGAAGCAGCGTGATGTGCTCGCGCGAGGTCATAAAAATTGTGATATTTCAATAATATTGTTCGCCCGGGCAATAAACTATGTGAAACAACAATAAACCCCGCCGCGTTCCCTTGCAGCATTCTCGAGCACGCATAGCGCGATCGTCGCGGAAAACCGTCGGATCTTCGAAGCGAATTACTTCGGCGATGGAAAAGGGACAGTAAACGCGGATCGCGTAGGATCGTGGGCGAGGCGGAACGACGATCGAGCAACGATAGCGGTCATTATGGTGATGTGGGGGATGCGGTGAGCTTGCCGAGGTGTGTGAAAGTATCAACGCGCTTGTTGGAGGGAGAGAGCAGGGGTACGAGCAAGTTGAGGAGTTTAGTCGCGACGGGACGGAAGACAGGAAGATGTACGCGTCCAGGGGCGTAGACTTTCCGATTAACATGTTTATAGAGTATGCCATAAAATGGATCATAGGTTTATGTCTTTCTAAACTCACAAAGTCATGGCAGCGGCGGGGACCGGTGGCTGTGGCAAGCGTGAAGGATATACGCCGAAAGAGAGAAGGGACGCTGGGGAACCGCGCACTCGAAGGCACGGGCACGATTTTTCCAGGGGTAGCGCGCATGGCCTGCGAATGAGGATGCTAAAGCCGGCGCAGGTTAGCGGGTGTGAAAAAAGGGAAACGGCGAGCAAACTCGCAGCAAAAGTAGCAAAAAGTAGCTAACTGATTGCAATCACCATCACCCATTTTATCACCATTTTATCAAACTTTACACCCTTGACGGCTGCTGTTCGATGGCATTTGGAGGCACAGTGCAAATTTCGTACGTGAATTTTTCAGCCGCTGAAATGGAAGTAAAAAAACGTATGCGTTGTAGGTCACACTTCAATGAAAAAGGCTAACCCACCGCGGTATGGAAGAAAGTGCTGACCCATATGAAGTTGTGCCTATGGTTTGAAGTAAACTCAATTGTATTTAGCCACACGTGAATTTTACATCGGCCATCAATCACTCTAGACAGAATGGGAACTTTGCGTGTGCGTAGAATGGTTCAATAAAAGTCACCAGTTTATTACATCTTAGCGCTTGAATTTGATCCATTGTCGAATGTAAGTACTGCAGGTGCCTTTTCTTAAAAGAAAATATAACTTTATATTGCATAGTGGCACTCAGTGCTTGGGAGCGGATGATCTCCAATCCCAGTGCTTAATATAAATGTGATTGATTAATTTTAGCTTAATCTTCGTATCGAAAGATTTCCCATTATACATGGTTCGATTGGGGTCGATAAAGTCGGTGCGACTAATTTCTCAATTTTAAATTTAATAACTTAATAATCACAGCTTGTGCGGCCATCATGATCGACTCGATCATGCTCAAGACCGGTTGGGCATCAAGCGGTTCTGGGTTAAACAGTCGGCGGGCATCGGCGAAGGAGAGGTCGCAGCATCACAAAAGGCAATGATTATGAGGCAAAGCAAAACAAAAATCGACACGACTACAATTCTCGTTGGGCTTGCCACACGGTTGGCTGACTGTTCGCGCGATGAGTAAAAGCAACCGGACGGTTTTGGCTAACGCCGCGCACGAAGACGAGCAGCCAGGCAAGCAGGCGTATTGGAGGTAGAAGCTAAGAGTCCTGAACTTTCAGACATCTGCAAAAGCGGCCCGTCCCAGCTGCTGGCCCGGAGGGTTGAACAGCACTATTGAAAATTAGATTCTGTTTCGACCTCACCATCACCACTGGGGGTACACTGTAAACAGCTTCGGTCTCCACAAACCTTTCTTTCTAGTGCTAACTGAATGCAACCTGTCTGGGAAGGTTGCGCGCGTATCGTTCGGGCGTGTTTGGGTCTGGATCGAATTGAATTGATTATTTCCCGATGAGTCGATGATGAGCGGGAATGAGAACTGTTATTAACCGGTGCTTTTGTTGTTGTTGTTTCGTTGTTGTTGCTGGTGTTTTGCAGTTGAGGCTGGTGTTGTTGCCAGTGTTGCTTTGAGATTTGCTTCTTCACTGCAGGTTTGCTGCAGGTTTTTACTCAAAATGTCTTGTGTAGCTTCGGGGCTTTTAGGAACTGAGAGAACCGTTCCCTTTGCTTATCGAATGTATAACATTGTAGCCTGTAAGAAGTAGCTTAAATCCTGCGCTCTTCATGAGATACGCATGAAACAATACATGCGCTGTATGTGTGCGTGTCAAAACGGTTGGGATGTGATCGATAAGCACACTTTATGAACTTTTCTTACAAACAAACCATTTGGTGGTTCGAGAGTTGTTGGCCTGTTTTGAACAATCACATGTTGGCAAAGTGTGAGAAAGAGCTTTTGGCAAAATTTTCGCAATCACCTTTCTTCGCATGTGATATTTGAATGATCGTTCGTGTGTCGTACCATCACGTCACCGTGCACAAGCCCGCTTAATGGCATGCAAACGATCTTTAACTCTCACTTACTATTTTCATTAGATTCTCCTCTTCCCTCTTTCTTATATTGTCAGTTTCCTCGACCTACGAAGCAGACATAGGTTAGAAATTTAACAAATCGTTTAATTTATGCTGAGACATGCTTCAAAACATTTCCTCACCATTATGCGCACGATTGAAAGGTGTGGAGGTTGGGCTGGAAAAGCCTAGCCCAGTCTGAAGTTTAAGGCAGCTGGAGGTAGAAGCGGCTGAAACCAGTCGCGTTGAGCCGCGCGGTAGAGAGAGAGAGCGAGAGATGGTGGTAGAAAGATTTGTGAAAAATGACTTAATTTGTACCGCTAACTCGAGAGCCTCAAGAAGCTGTAGACTGCGTGAGTATCTATCTGCATTTTCAATTATCCATTCGTTTGGATTGGATGGCGAAGCATGAATCAATTCACAGTGTATGCGTGTTTACGCTCGCTTTGGTGGTGATTTTTTGTCTATCGATTAGTTTGGAGATACTCAGATGTTTCAATCAATCCATCGCTACATATCCCCACGCTTGCCGCGTTCCCGGGACCCGGGTTTGCCTAACGATCTGCCCGCTATGATCACCTATGTTCGTCGATGTTCCCAATGAATCACATCGTCGATCATTCTCCATCCAACGCGTCTGTCCGTCCAACGTGTGTTGGACCGTCCGTTGGGATTCGGTTGAAATTAACAATTTCAAACAAAAACCTGTCCGATGATCGTTCGCGAGACGCGAACACAGACGTGCTATCGTTTGGTCGCGCGCCTTCATTGTTCTATGTCGCCCGCTAGGAGACGTGTTTGTGTTTGTTTGCTTTCCGGTCGTCGTTTTTCGCCTACAAGTCAAGCTTTCCCGGCCAGCTCCCCAGGCAGGGGTTGCTTTGCTTTCTCACTTACCATACTCAAGTAGGGGCATACAGGGAAGAAAAGTAATCGTTTCACTAATTATCGCGGAGCCGAGCCGGGGAATCTCTTCTTCGAATGTTCCAACGCTCTTCAGTCGCTTGGTCCCGTGAGCCAACGTCATCATCGCCGTCGTCGCGACCGTAGTAGGAGCCGGCATGTGAGGCCTGCTCCAAAGCACGCCATCTTGGGCACTTGTACATTCTTATGAGACGTTGTTGACGATCAGGTCTGCAGCGTTAGATTCACTGCTCTCACGATCTTTGCTTCTTGAAGCAGCAATCTTTAAGATTTATGACAATCTAGCAGCGACTTTACGCTGTGTCTGGCTTGCTAGTTGGTGGACAGGTATCGTGGCTGGATGGTGCTCGATCTGCTGATGTTCTGAAAGTCCCAGAACGCAAAGTTTTGTTGCACACGAGCGTTTAGCTTTTGTTTGAAGAGAGTGAGTTTTCATATCCCCTTTTTTCTCTATGACAGATATCTTCACTACCACCGTAGAGTCTTGCTGTATATCGACCATATACGGGAAGTTTTTTTCTTCCTGATTTGAGTAACTCGACTGTGTTGGAGATTCCCGTCCGTACTTGCAGTGCCTTCGTTCGTTCTTTACAGTGTCCTACCTTCGCGTCTTCGGTGAAGAGGGCAATTTTAGGAGGCTTTGTTTTGATTTCACGATGCTTCTCTCTATGGCGCGCACACCCATCGTTCTGAGCGGTTTCCTTGCCGCGCAATCGCAGAGTCCATTCACGTCAAACGAAATTATATCGTTGTCATAAATATGGTGCGTACAGTACGGACAGCATAGGGTATTCGGATAGATAGATATGTCTGAAAACAAAAACAAAACTTTTCAGGCTATCTAAACTCCTTGCGCTTAGTGAGTTCAGTGCATTTTTTTACTTCTGGAATCTTTTCGGTAGAGAATGGTATACAGGGCAAACATGAGGTCCTTCGTAGGGTCGAAGTGGTTCCACGAGGGGTCACTCAAGTGCGATCCTCACTTATGTGGTCGGACCTCTTGATGGGATCTTCGGAGGCGAGAATTATGTTTTTATAGAAGGTATGATAATTACATAACTTCAGAGATCCATTTTTATTTTATTGTTTCGTTTTTTTGTGCATTCGTAGTGCTGCAGTTCTCCTAAAACATGCGTAACGATCTTTCTTTTGAAATATATTGTGAAATACTTCGATGAATAAGCTACCATACCCGTACGATGATTTGGTATTCCTACCTAGGAACTATTGTTAATTTTGTGTTCATGAATTCAAATACTTCTACCTAAATCAGGCTCAAAACATATAAAATGTTTAACAGTATTAATACCATTTTACATAAGTTTACAATGAGAGGAATGCTTAGCCGCATTCTGGCATACTTTGTGCTGTGTATATCTTTGTTAACTATCCGAGGTGACAAATACACTCAGGTGGCTAACAATTTGTTGCTCTAACCAACCAACACCTGCAAGCTTAACAAAGTGCAGAATCCTCCTTTTGATGGAGACCGTTGGTGTCGAAAAGTTTGAGGCCGTCCCCGATCGTTGTCAAAGTATGTTAACCCTTTTTGTGGCGATAAAAAATCTTTTCTGTATCCCTACCAAGTTTACTTGGTCGAATTTTTGTCATAAAAAATGCTGTGCTGCTCATGAATATGCATGCTTTCTCTGACACTGTTTCCTGGCGAGTGTCAGAAGAGCGTTCATAGGGCTAGAAAATATTATTGCCTGCACCGATCGGTTGAAGGTGATGATTAACCAGATTAATTTTTCAAAATGCCAGTCCCGAACATAGTGTTAACAATCGATGGGAAACGACGGGAAAGTCAACCGGAATGGTCGAATGGGACGGTCGATGCCGGCACTTCTATCGTTTAGAATCGGTTCGAGCTTCCTCCTCCGAGATTGTCGTAACGAGCCAATTTAACATTTTCCCTGCCTGGAGAAGGTCTCCGCTACACCATAGTGGCCCTTTCAATCGTGCTATATTTTTTGTTACCATTGTACCTGCCGAGGAGGAGATGCTCCGTAATATCGGTGTTGTATAATAAAAAGAAATAAATTTTAATTATAGGTACCATTTCTCTGTTTCGAGCGGTTCTCTTCTTAACCTCAGTAAGTAAGTGTTCAACTTTAACATATTGTGTTTGAATTGAATTAAAACTTTTAAACATTTGTAGCTTTGTAGAGTTCAAATGAATGTTGAACACAAATATCTTCCAACCACACTCTTCACGTTGATTCTTTCCAACCTGCTGTTGAAATAATTTAAAGCGGTTTGTTCTTAACGCTTCGAACAAGTATCTCCTCAGCAGCTGCTTCGGACGAACAAAACCAGAACAGATTCGTATGGTCTACATAACCCAGAACCTCGGTGCTGAAGAGTACCATTATTAAGTAGTTAAGATTGACTGCTTTCAATACTAGAGGCATATGACCTTATTGATAGGATCAATTAGTCAAACCAATCACTATCGTTAACATTGTCTTTGCGGACAGTGTTATAACACCCCATGATCATGGGTTTCTCAACTTGTCCGTGCTATCATGCTCATGCTCATGTTTGAACACCTACTGTCTAGTGTTGTCAATTGATCCGATGACGATAAATCAAAAAGTAATCGGCTGTGACAGATGCATCTTGCCCAATGCCTTGTTCTTGTCTGCTTGGTGAGCGATATTGAGAAAGATTGCCCAAATAAAGCTACCTGTAAAATAGAATTGAATGTTACAGAAAACAACTTTATGTGTTGTAATTGTTAAATAAATAAAAAATGCGAATGTCGTATTGCAGCTGCAAATATTATGATTTGTATCACGGTACAAAATTATATACATAAGTAAACCACTTTGGTTTCAGTGGCTTATTTTATTGATTGAATTGTGTTAATAACAATGTAATGCAATTGAAACATTATTGGCAAATGGCATTGAGTAAAGTTTATTAACATGTAGGGTAAGAGTACTATTTTTTTCTCGTAATACCAAAACAACGTTCTGAAACTAACGTTTGTGAAATGCAAACTAGCGAAGGAGGTATTTATTTGAAAAGTTTTGTAAAAATGGAAAAACTTGCGAGAAAGTCATAGACGGATATGACATCGAAGCAGACGGTTGTAAGAGTGGATGCAAATGCAATGAGTTGGACTGATAAACCCTGTTGTTCAGGAGTGTTCTAGTGTGATCGTATCTATGAGGTGATTCTTCTCGAAACGAGCACATCTAAACCACATTAGTGCTGCTGCAACTGTTCGCACGAAACCTGGTGATGACAGTTTTATCGGGAGGCAGTCATCACGCATAATGTTAACGTCCGTTGCGTTTTCGTTTGGGTGGCCACGCACGGGTAAGCAATAAGTTTTTCAATTCACTCCACTCCACCAGTGTGCTGTGGCATCTCTTTCATTGAAAAAATCGACAGTCTTTATAGCCACGGTGTCTCCCACAGTCGTCGTGCGCAGCCAGCGGAAGAAGACCACTTTCGTTGAGCCAAAAGCCAACCTATACATCGTTGGATGTTCATGCGTGTGTGTATATGTGTGTGTTTGTGCACACGAGTGTGTTTCCACCACCATAACTCTTTCCTTCTGCCAGCACGCCGGCTCCTCCAGAGACGCCCGAGGAGGCTTTTGCTATTTCACTAATTAAGACATTATATTCGAGAATATTATTTCTCGAAACACAATTCCTCTCCGGACGGCTTCCCGCCGCTACGTCAAGCATCCTTGGTTCCAATGATCAGCTGCCACGCCACGCCACGAGTGTGCCGACGCTCGAAATCACTCCGCAAAACGACGGTAAGAGCAAATCTGCCGGCAGAGGAAGAGCCGCCGCAGGAGACGCAATGCTCGAGGGAAACAAATACCGGAGTCGTCCCTTGCCTCGCTTGGACAGTGGAAAGATAATCGCTTTTTCTTCGATCCTCCTTCTTCAACTCACTTTCGGGGAAATATGTTTAATTCTGTGGCCGAAGGTTCATCCACTACTGGCAGCATCTTTTCGATGGAGTGGAGTAGCTGCTACGTGTCCGTACGATGCCAGCCGGGAACCTGAGATTCTGAGTCTTTGCGAAGCAAATATAAAGAAGATAGCGATCGTGTCGTTCATATTCCACGCCGCGGAAACCCCTGAAATTGTTTTGTTCTCTCACTCTCTCTGTCTGTTTTTTACCTTTCTTGGTTTGGGGAACTTGAGCACAATATTTATGTATCCATCCGGAGAACCAGTCTGAAGCAGCGCGCCCACAGGGTGTGTTAGATAGATTGCGGTTTATTTTAGTCGCGAATTTAAACGCGTTTTGGTAGGACCGACAAAATTGTTTGCAGAACGTTTAGAACGTTGGCTATCTCACAGAACCTACCGAGGGCTTGCGTGCGTCGTCGAATAAAGCTATGTATAAGACTAATATGACTCAGTACTTGCGCCACCCTGTACGATCGAGCATAAAAATGAACATGTTTCACGGGGTGATCGGTGGGCTTGTCGTTTTACCTTCCCGCATGTGAGCATTGGGTCTGCCGGATAAGGGAAGGCGCGGGTTTTGGAAAAGCAACCGACATGTCCAATATTATGAACACAAAAATGATCAAGAGCTCGTGAACTCGAACAAACGTTTACGTCAAAAAACAGACCCGACCAAGAATGATACCGGAGTGGTGAGTGGGCGGCCACATCGTGTCTCTGAAGGAAAAAAAGCACAACACCAGAACGATCGTACCCGGTTATGGTTGCAAGTTTGTTCTGCCAACATAGAGAGCCTCGTGCCTAGCGCCGGTGGTGCAGAGAAGAAACAAGGCTTTGCGTGTGGCGAATTATAATGTGTCATAAATTTATTTGTATAAATGAGACGCAGCAATGTTTCACGGCTGTTTCTGTGCCCGACCGCGTTCTCTGTCGACACGAAGTGAGCTTCGCGACGGTAAGTGTGTGAGTGTGTGGTGGTATCTACCGGCAAGGATGATATTATCGCGAGTCGGGCGGCTTGTGCTGAATATTATAATCCGTATCTTGTTACTAGTGTCTTCAATTGAGACCGTCTGGTTTAAGTGTTAAAAGAGTTTTACGTTTCCAACCATGCCGGAGACGTACTGAAGTCTCATGTTCGCTGGAGACTTTTGACCTGAAATACCCTACGGTGCGCGGCAGAAAGAGAGAAAGGTGCAACAATTATGTGAAATGTCAACATGATATTATAATGACTTTATTTTAGCCAAGTAAAACAGTGCTCTAGACCGGCGTGTCCTTGCTATGTACATTCCAAACGAGGCAGTGCAGGCAAGATCTTGCAATCTCAAGCTCTAACCATCACCAAATATCGTGTGTAGGGTGTGGAGATGTAGATGCTGGTACCGGTACAGTTCCAACTTGCCACAAAACCGACGGCCTTTGCGCGAGGTCGGAAGCACCACTGTGTTAACCCAAAGGTTTAACGTTGTCGCTACTTTTCCGTTTTTCTGTTGTTGTTGTTTTCTGGCAAATATGTGGACACCATTTACGGGATGAGCATAAATTTCGAGACCCCATGGCTAGCGGCATAGCATGTGTTCTGCGTGAGTTTATCGCGTTTGATGGTCGATCGATGTTCGTGTGCACCGGGCGCGTAACAGCATGTGATTCTCCGAGTGAGGTGCCTACAGGGCCGCACCGGAAACCGCAAACTTTTTCGACACGAGACGGTTGTGTGTGCCCGAAGGTGATCCGTAACCAGCAAGGATCACCCTCGAAAGGCGCGATTTTACGGCTCTTATGCTATTTTAAGACCTGGCAATAAACTCGGGGCACGTTTCTTATGCTGTCCTTTTTTTGTTATTGATTATGTAAAAAAATGTGGTCACAGTGATACAATACCGTTCCAATGTATTTACGTTTCTGGTTGGTGTCTCCCATCGTTGTCTCAACCGTTTCATAAATGGTTCAAACCCGCACTGGAGACTTTAGTGGTGAAATATGAAGTTCACGTTTCGAGTTCAGTTTTCTATTTCCCGATGGATCAACCCGTTCTCGATGCTGGTGACGAACCCATCACCTTAAAATCGGTTCGGGTATAAACGTCAGAAGTCAAATCGTGGCCGAGCAACGTATGTGAATATGGGCCTCCATCGCAGTGGTATCTCCCATGGGTTCATCGTACAATCGTGAGTTCGCCGACGCAAAATATGCAAAATGGTTTTGTGCTGAAGGCGTAAGGTTACGTATGAAAGCTGCGCTATGTCTGGCAAGCAGAGCGGAGCGCCGTGGAAGAACTTTCATGCACAATGCAGAAATCCTTATCAGTCACAATTAAGGCACCACCTCGAGGCAAACGACGGAAGAGTTGAAATGTAAACTCTCACAAACGTTTATTTCGCATTTCGTATCTTTTTAGAAGCTTTATTCTAAAAAAAAAATTACCAATGGTTGAAGTAATGACAAACTAAACAGTGCCTGATCGATAGATGGTAGAAGCAGTCTCAATTACGCCGATCAAACGAACACCAATCAGCTACGCAAAGTAAACAAAGCGCATATAAAGCGGACACATGGAAAGCGAAATAATATCGACCCTCGATGGCACCATGACACGGATAAGCACGATACACAGAGGACGTCTGCTTGGTTGCTGATGCTCTCACAATACAGCAGAGATCACCAAAGGAGCTCTTTGTGTGGAAAGTAACGAAACAAATGAAAATGATCATATAAATCGCAATAATAATAAATCAGATAATTCCTCCGAGCCCGGTTGCTCGTTCGTTGGACTGGACCCAAGATGCACCCAACACCGCCGTGGATAGCGGCTCCCCGGTCGGGTGGGGAATGGGGATTTGGAGCATCTACAATGTGCTGAAGCTGGAGCGCCGCAACTGTATAGATTACCTCGGGCCGCGAGTATCAATCCACGCGGTTGATGATTCACTTGGCTGCCCCAGAGCCCCCGCGATGGCAAACGCGGATCTGAGTAAGTAATTTTACTCCGCGACCGGATTGGGGCTGCATTCGGGGCTGCATAATCTACCACGCACGGCAAGAATGGCAACGGAGCGCCCCCAGAGGGAGAGACGGGTTTGCATTTGTTTGCTCGTAAAGCTCGGATCGGAAATGGTGCGCGCGCGCGGGAAAAAGGATCGGTTGAGGTCATGCTTAATGGAGTGCGATCGTGCCGCCGAGCCACGTTGCAGCACACGCACACACGCAGAGCGAGCGCGCGCGCGGCCGATCGCACACAAATGGCTGGTCATTGATCGGATTGAAATTTGCCTTTATTTGCTCTTATTTTCCGTTGATTTCATCGGAACATTATTTATTCGTCAACGTTTGAAAAATGCCGCCCCTGATACACGGCAGACTGGGCGGCCGGGAGGGATTGCGAGGCTAGGGGAGGAGGTTTGGGCCAAAGCATCAGAGTCGAATCTGCAGGGGGTCGCCTGACCGAAGAATATGGGGGTAAATAGGGTGGCACCTCCTTTTGCAACGAGGCACGAGGCACACTTACCTTGTAGGGTAGTAGAGTAATATTAAGCTGTAGTAAGTGTTTGTGCCTTTGTCTGTTTTCAATAATACCGGTGATCGATAAATATGGTTTTGCGATGAATGACATAACTCATAGATGATATTTTGATCTCTTAGTTTCGCCTTTAAATTGATGTTATTCTGGTCGTGAACGAAAGTGTCCTAAACTTTCATCGAAGGGTTTTACATTAGTGGTCTAATATGATCTACGATGCATATTCGCTGACGTAGTTTTAAATTTATCATATTTTTCATATTATATCACATTTTATTATCACATATAACTGATCCTAATGTCGATATGAAATAAAACTCGAAGGAATTGATAAAAAGTAGACAATGCAATGACTATGGCAAAAGTATAAGCTAAACAAGACAAACACTGTTCAATACTTGTTTTAGTAAGATAAATTATAGAAGTTGAGAAAACGGGAAAATCATTTCTAATTAGTGATGAAATTTCTTACATTACTCGACATGCTCATGCAGTTTAATACGAAAAAGGGTAATTTAATTTGCGAATGAAATGTAAATCTATTTATACCACCCATCCATCGACAAACAGGACCTGCGAGCGAGTTCCGACCGTATGACAATAATTAACTGCATTCTCTTGCTCGCCAAGCGTTCTAGCGGTGAGCGCAAAGGCCCGACCCAATGCGCATCTCAATCCTCCTTTTCTGACTGTGTGCAATTGATTAACTCGTATAGGTAAGCTCAATTTATTTCAGACCACATTTATCATTCGATTTTATACGGCCGCAAGGCGAACGTGAAGCGGATCCTCTTTCTCATTAGATCTTTGTGCCCGGTGTGATTCAATTTTCGCCGTATTCTTTCGACCGCCGATCGGAAAGCTGCGATTTGGAACGTTGTGCTGTTAATTCTCTTTCAATGTCTTTACACGCCCAACTGGCCTGTTACGAATATTCTCGCCACTTTTAGCGGCCGTGCTCGGTAATCGATTTTTTCTTTCGTTTACACGCATCAAACGACGATTGTACCGCTTTTAAAAGCATTGGGTATGGAGCATGTCTTCCTTTCGGGAGTATGCAGCTTGCTTTCTTTCCGTTCACTTTGTTCAATTTCGACAACTGGACAGTACAACAGGGCGGCTTATCTGCCAGGGCACCGAAAAGGAAGTCCCGGTAGAATCACTTTGCATTAATTTGGGTACGAAACTGTCCGGCGTACTCCCACACACTCGGTTCGGCTCGTAAAACAACGAAGCGAATGATACTTAAGTAATCTGACGTGACTGTCCTCCAAGAATTGTGTGAAGGCAACGCAGTGCTGGAAGTGGCTGCACACACGTGGCACACAGATGAGTCCAAATCGCACACGATCGAAATCCGGCCTTGTGTTCTGCACTGCAACTTGTTCTCTTTTACAGTGTTGCAATAAGCAATAGCAACATTATTGAAACAAAAGTTCATTCATAGTAAGATCCTTGGTATAGGCACTATGCTTCTAAAAGAATCGTATCTTACAGTTGTATGTTCCGCGTGTTACTTACTCTTAAATAATTTTGTTTTAATCCTTTGTCACAAACAATTGGAAACATAACATTTGCGGTTCGTGTGTGGTACAGTGTACGAACGAACAACCATTGGCGGTTGAATTCCGCATGGTTGACCAGTCATCCTTGCGCCATTGCAGTGATTAACTGAGCAACGGGCTGCAGTATGCGAAGAAAGGGCATTTGGGACCAATAGTGGCATCCGCTAACGAATCCGGTGGTGCAGATCGGTGGTAATTGATATGTTAGCCTCGATTTTAAATGAGCTACCGTCCGAGGTAATCGATTTTATCATCCCTGCTTCAAACGATGCTGCATAGAACGGATTGCAGCAGTGACTGAGTGGTGAGGATTGCAGGAGACGGATCAGCCTCGCTGACATCGCAGTCAGACCGTGGAAAGCGTCCGTGGGGCGAAAATAAAAGCAAGGTAGCGAGATAGCCGGGCAAGGTGCAGGCTCGGGGCGCGGAATCAAAAACAAACCAAGACGACCATTACGATAGTGAAACTAGAGTCCCCATTTTCCATCTGTCGGCTTCTCCAGTGAGCGGAACGTACGGTAAGCTGTTTGCACTATAGATTGCTTAACTAATATTGACAGTGTGCCGGTCGCATGGAAATGAAGGAATTAATGTTGATCTCGTACACTGGCCTTACCCAACCCGTTCAACCCGATCGCCGGGTACCGGACGCGGGACTTTGGGGTGTAATGATCGTTTGTTGGACGGATTTTGTCTGCTAGCGCAAATATGTTTATCAAGCTAATAACGATCACATGTCTCTCTTCCAAATTCTTCACCGGCACATAGCTAGCCGTGCTCCAGCTACCGGAGCATCGAATATCTAACGGGCCGCAGTAGTTTGCAGATATCGCTATGCAAAGCACCAGTAGTTGTAAAAGACGCCACAACCATTTTTTTCGTTAGTTTTCATCGTCCATAGCACAGTTTGTTGTTTTTGATATTGTTGAAATAAGGATAAAACTAAGGTTCTACAAAAAAGGGATTATTTATTGACTTAAATATCAGGTTACTCGGTTTGGCCAAAATCGCTTCTTGCACGGTTCATTTCATTCGATTGGCAAACGCTGCCCGAGACTTGCCGTGTCTCGTATGACTGTGATGAGATGCGCTTGTACGCTTGGAGTTTCCTTCGGATCGGTCTTTTAGATTTGAAAACAAAGTAAAAAATCAGCTTCCTCCAACTGCAGTGGCTATTTCAAGGCAATCCGATAGGAGCGAAGAAGGTAGCGATGTTCGGAAGGTAAATTAGCATAAACTGCTTTAATTTCTGCGGCCCAACTGCGACGGAGTGTGCGTTGAATTGGAAAGAAACGTCTTAGTCTTTCCTTTAGCTGGCCGGCGATTATTTGTATCTTGGTGGCTTTACTTTTAGCCCGAAGGATAAAAAACCTTGAACTAAAAGCGCATTCATCTGGATGATTCAACACGTTCGTTGACTCGATCGATCGGTAGTTGTACGAATATGCACTTGAGCGTCCATTAGGTTTTCTCAACAGTATGTATATGCAATAGTATCATGGAGTGCATGCCCGAGTATTGAACAAATCGTTACCAACCGTACAGAAATAGATTTAGTCGTAGCTTTACCTATATTAAGTACACTATTAAGACCATTTGTAAAAATATACTGATGAACAATAGAAAACCAAGTTGATTCCGGGATGTCTCAATTATAATCATCGCAATGCTGTATGTTTGCTTAAACACTAACGGACAAATCTGGTGTCAATTGACACTTTTGCAACTTTGAGCTTCGATAACTCGAAAACGGTTAGAGATATCGACAAACGGTTTTAACCCAAAGTCTTATATTTTTGCAATGTTTTTTTAAAAGAATTTTTAAAACTTTTAAAATCCGTAAATTTCTGGGATACAACTTGTTACTCCTTTCGTGCAAATCGTGGTGTCAATTGACACCTAGAAGGCTATTTTTAGCAATTGTTGACCGTTTGAGCTGACATTTTCACCAATTGTGTGCAAACTATTCTAGTTTTATAACCCGTTGAGTTTGTGACCCTACCCCCTCCCGTTTGCTCCCCAGCCCCCCTCAAGTAAAAATCCGCCGACGTCAAAATTTTAAAAACCTTAAAAACTATACGTTAAAATTTTTGGAACCCGAATTCCATGAAATGGCATACAGGGGCAGAGAAAATGTAAGAGAAAATAAACATAAGTGATAAGCTTGTAAAGGTTTCAAAGAAATGAGGTTAAGTAGTTCGTACGCAAATGGAAAGTAGAGGACAGCACACCAGTTTAGGTTTGTTTAGCTTAGTTATCAAAATTGAGATGTTGAGATTGGTTGTTAAGCTTGCTTTATTCGCCAGCTTATTTCATTTGCTTTCCTGCATTACACCGTACACGCAGCGTGAAGCTTGACTTATATTTAATTACTGCACATATTTACTATCGTCAAAAACAGCCCCAGCTTCAACTTTCCAACTTTCGACAACAAGTTTAGCTACCTATTGCATATACGATCGTAGTAAATTTTTATCAGCATCACTCTATGCGAACTGTTCTGTTTTTTTTTTGTTATCATTTACTATTACCATCTGCGTTTGGATAGCTTTCCTGGAGGAATCTCTCATTGTGTGGACTTTAAACATGCTCAAATATTTGTTCTTTGTTCTGTTTCGTGATCCAAGAAGCAATGTTGCGCTTCGTAGTCAGATCATTTTGTACGTAACACATTGCTCATTAATAAGCAAACAACGTTCCGTTTCATCAGCGTATTTTAACAGAGCAAGCACACTATTTGTATGCGGCTGAAATCGGAACTGATGGTAAGTGATCCGTAAAACGTAAAATAAATAAGAAAGATTTCGTGGTGACCTTCAGGGGCTCCAAAATTATCCACGTGAAGACGTGTATGTATGTTGGTCAGTTTCATTAACGGGAGGGTGCTAATAACTTCGCAGCGTCTGCGAGATTTCTCCTTCGAAAGCGATTCGAATCACGCGTGGCTGGAAACGATGCGTTATACTTTATGATGAAAAACGTTCATGGGATGGTTGGTTCAATGTAACCATAAAAGAAGTATAACATAGATCGAGATTCATGCTTTTTCGCTTTTTTATTTATCTGATAAAAATCTCAGATCAGT
Source organism: Anopheles dirus (assembly GCA_000349145.1). Taxonomy (NCBI): domain Eukaryota; kingdom Metazoa; phylum Arthropoda; class Insecta; order Diptera; family Culicidae; genus Anopheles; species Anopheles dirus. The sequence goes on from KB672968.1 coordinate 1,237,467, forward strand.
TGCATCGTACTTAGGAATTGAATACATAGCTAAAGTAAAACCAACATTGAAAGGCAGCTTACAAGAGTTGTAATACCAACGACGACGACGACGACAACAAAGGAAATAAATTTCATAAATTTATTGTAGAATGCAATGGCTATGACGATGGTTAGGTCAAGCGAAAAAAATTGAATGAATGTCATAGGACGCGAGTGGTGTCCAAATCGAAACGATTAGTTTACCCAAAAAGAAGAAACTTAGGCACTAGCATCGTATGCAAAACATCAATTGCAGCAATGCTCGAGCCCAGCAACAATCATCTATACACGTTATCATCACTGAATGGGCTCGAAGCGTAGGCTCGCAAACGAATTATTTACGGAGGTGGTAGGATAAAGACGGACTCTTTTATGTTCGATTTTTAGACGGCATCATTGGTTGCCAATAACTGAGACAATTTATGACTGTCCATCCGAATCCTCTGGTGTTGTCAATCTCATTATGCTCGGTAATAACAATTTTTATCACCAGCAAAAACACCAACTTGCCCGCAGGGTCCATCGATTGAGGAGTTAATTATGAGGCTCTGACTGTCCAATCCTCACCTTGACGGACCACGAACCGAGCCCGCGAGTGTCGCAAATTGCGTTCGTCTCGCAATCGACTCTCCGGCTCGACTGGGCATGGGTCTCATCGGTAATAAATGTTTTATTTTCTTAACGAAAGCACCTTTGCCGCTTCGAAGCGGCTGCCACTTGTAACCTTTGCTTTCTCGTGCTTTCTTAGCTGCATCTTGTGCTGAAGGAGGGTTGGACGCACTGCATGATCCTCCTTTGCGGAACCCACCGGTGATGGTCAATCATTTGGGGCATTTTAGTGACGGTGCATTCGTAAGAAAATTGCCGTCTGCCGGCAGCGAAGAAGAAAATTGAGAAACTGTGAACAGCCCGGCGTTCGTTACGGAGTACGTCATGTGCAATTCCCGTGTGTCGGGCACGATTAGCCGGAGCAGGGTGCGGATAAGTTCGCAGTGGATTGCCAAAACATTTACGTCTCCATCTGCACATCATAACAAGAGACATGGTGAGCAACATCAGACCCAGCGATAAAGGAACACATTTGAAGACCTCGAGTGAATTGAAGAACTTATGACAATATTTATAGGAAACTCTCTTTTTAAAATCTTAGTTAAAGATGTAGAATCGAATGTAGAAACCATGAAGGGTATATGAAGTTTATAACCTCCTTACCAAGCTACCAACTCAAAATGCTACAAGCTCTCTATGTGATGCCTGCGTCCATTCATTTGAGCTGAACGTGTGCTTCAGTTAAACTTGCCATTGGTTCATGATTGCTGCTCTCCCTGCGGGCATGCGAGGTTTGTGAATTATTTATGCACACGACGATCAGAAAGCGAACAAAGGGCATCGTACGAGATGGTAAAAAAACAACAACATTAAATTTACATACTTTCCACGAGGTATGGCTCAAAATGATCCATAATAACTTTATTGCATGCTAGTTGCTGCCAATTTGTGGATTGCAGTTGTAGTGCGATTTTCGAAGCAAAAGGTTGTAAGTGAACAGATTCCTGCAGTCGAAACATAAATGGGGTCTGCGGTAGGCCTACCCCCGAAAGTATCTGCTTTACAAAATCTCGAAACAACGGGCGCAAGGATCGTACGTGCGCCCGTTCGGGTCGGAGGATCGGAGCGAGCGATTCCCTTTTCGGGACGAAATTACATACACGAACAGCACACCAGAAGTGAGCCGGGCCTCGTTCCTCATCACCGGTGGTTTGTTTGCACTCATTAAAAAAGTGACCAGGCCACTCGGGAACAAGATGCAAAAGTGCTAACCAGTTACCACTATCCAGGACAACGCAACTGTGCTGTTGGATCACTCCGATGGGGCTGATGGGGACGCTGTCGCTGTTGGACGCTCTCGGACCGCCAGCATCTTCGAGCGAAAGCGAAGCAGGCGTGTACGGCAAAGCAGGCGATGGGAGAAGGCTGTAAAGCTAAATTTAATGACTTAATTACGTATCAGACTATCATGCGTGCCGTGCATCCGGGCGCGTTTCTGGCGCAGGTAGGAGACTTCTTTTGAAGTCAAACGGCAGAGGATTACTGATAACGTAAGCATCTGTAACAGGAAGGCGAACTACGTTACTCATGCAAATTTAAATCGGTTTTTCTCGGCAATGCAGGTTTAGTCCAATATCGGGCGATATAGCTCAAGCAGCAATGCATTAACAGGGTTAAAAATTGTTCGATGAAAAACTATCGTTAAGTTTTATTGTATGCCAACTAACCGGAGTAAGCGAATGACATAACGATTTTAAAATGCTGTTGTTATTAGAGCATCGCCCATCTGCAAATTATACTAATATTCAGGCTTTTGAATTCGAAAAGCAAATTTAGCAAATGTTATACATTGTACAGATTTGCATAGCTTTGCACTGATCTGGATTTTGTTCGATGCTAAACACATATAGAAAATTGACTGCAAAACAACTTTCTTGTCTCACCATTCATCAAACCGTATCTGCACTGTATGTAGACTGGAACGGGAGAATGGTAATATTCACGACAACCCGGCAATTTATCATGTTTCCTCTTTCCTCGCTGATTAGTTCGTTATATTCGCTGTGCCAAGAAAGGATAATTGTTTACACCGATGCATTCCAGGGTAGAAGTGGAATGTAAAGTTACATTATGGTTGATTTGTCGACAGCAAACATTCATCTGAAATTTCACAGAAGTTTTAAAACTTTCCTGTTTTGTTGAGAGCAGATTATTGGAGCAAAATGTTTAATGATATGAAGTATATAATTTTTTATGATTTGATATTTCCATTTCAGTGATTCTATTGATGCACACCTCTTGTGTCTTAACAAATAATCAGTGCAATTGTGTCAAGGATGTTGAGACGACGAAATTCGTATAATTGTACACATCCGCAATTTATAAGAACAAACAATAACGCTCAAATCTAGCAACAACAGCATCAATCCTAAGCCTGTTTGCGTCGAATTGATAGGCTGGTCACCAAACTTCGGCGTTGGATCAAACGAACCCGAAATGGTCCAGCGGGATCTTATTTCCAACCGCTCAAATTCCTCCCATTTATGGGATCTAACTCTTTTCTCTTATTTTTCCCGTTTTATGACGAGCCTTTCTCCCAGGCACATAGAGACACACGCTTACGCATAAACACATGCACACGAGAAAGGTTTATGCCTTCGTGCGAAGGCGAGAAAGAAGCTGAGAGACATTTTTACGACTTGATTAATACCATGGTCACCTTCGCCCGGTGTTCGCTTAATTGATGTCGTTGTAAACTTGGTTTGTTTCTTCCCTTATTCTTGACCATCTCTTCGTAAGCAGTTAGTGGCTTCGGCCACTTTTGACTGTTTTAAGTGCCATGCTGCTCCATTTATGCTGCGGAGCATGTTAGGAGGGTTTTGTGGTGGTTCCAAGAGGTGATACATATAAATCGTAGTAAGAATTTTGAATAAGCGAGTTTTATAAAGTTAAACAGCTTTTAACAAACAACATAAACTTCGTAAATTTGTATGAATCATTTCTTTTTTCATGTATAGAAGAACACAGAAAACGTACTGCGTGGCAATGAAATTATCAAATATGAAACAGAAAAGCAATATTATTGTGAACGGTTAAATCGCAATTACAAATGCATATGTTACTCCTTAATCGGCTTTTCGAACGCAACTATTCCAGTATTTTTTTCGTTTTGGAATTTCATAAACAACATAAAGTTTCTCGTTTTTACATGATAAAAAATGCTTCTGCAGTCGTCAGCAGATGAGGTATGCGGAGCAATTATGTTCGAGTTAAAAAGGATCATGAGCGCGCTCGCGACTCCTATCTCCGGCACGCCCGATCGACTTGTATGAAGATGCGGAGATGAGTAAACGACACCGTTGACGATGAAAAGACGAACGAAAGGATTAATGATCACGTTTCGAGAGGTGAAAGATTTATTGCTAGTAATCACAGCTGGAGAATGCCGCTGCGTGAGATTGATTGGAATTTCGACACCGAATGCGAACGAATGAGGAGGGGACGACTAGATGCCCCGAGCCATCCGGCACAGCAGCATGGATAACCATCTCTCTAGATGTGGTGGACCCTCTCCGGATGGCCAGAGTCAGTCATTGCTGATCGAAGAGTCACCCGGAACTAGCGAGAGAGGAATGATATATTTCACCCCGATTTTTCCCAGAGAAATCGAACACTGTTGTTGTTGTTGAAGATGTTCTCGTTCATCTTTTAGAAACAGTTCAAATCACATTGCTGAAATAAGTTCAGTCGTGGATGATTGATGAAAACACAGAACCTAAAACTAGACGTAAGGCGATGAAAGCGTAACCATGTGGGCTCGAGTCGGCTTCGACTCGCAAATTGTTGGTTGCGGATTTGATTCTATCAGTGAGTTCATCGTCAAACCATACAAGCCCGATGGTCTCATTTCATACAGCGCTATGAGAGAGTGGCCCAGCCAGCTCGGATTCTCGGACTCTGCACCTGACGACCCGAGTTTGTCAGTTTCGTAGGCGCCGCCAATGGTAAAAGACCGGTCTGCCGATAGAGTTCAAAGGCAAGTGGCGGCATTCTCTCATTGCCGCCGGTTGCGCTTAGCCAGACATGTCCCAATTGGTATTCTTGTTCCCAGCGTGCCTTCACTGTGCGTGCCGCTCGGGCCGTTTCTGGGCTATTTTTCAGCTCGGGACTGATCTTCCGCATTGTTATTACCTGGCGTTGATGCCCCGCTCTGGTCGGTGTCTAACGCCTGATCACTGATGACTCAATCAAATCGAGGATAATTAGACGTTATTAGTGATGATAGTTCATTTCTTCTACATTCTCATCCCGAACGGATCGTCATGTGGAAGAAACACAAACACATTGAAAGGCATCGCATGCTTTGATGCGGACTTCGACCGTTTTCATCGCATCGATGCCGAGCACGGAATTACCACCCCAGCTTCGCTTAGCGAGCGGTTAGAAATGCCCTAAAGCTTCTTCCGTTTTGCAGGTAGATGACAGTTTTGTCTGTGTAATCAAACTTTTCTTTCGTCTTCTTCCGTCATATGTGTGTGTTTAATCACCGAATAATTACGCCAGAATGTATGGGACTAAATTACATAACGCATCGGCTGGAGACGGTCAATTCTACTAATGATATCGTGCGGCCGTTATGATAGACGTTACCAGTATCGTGACGTCAAATATTCAAACTACAATTCATGTGTGAATAGAGATTGTTTGTTTACAAAATGAAACTTTTTTTTATAACCGCGCGTGTACAAGCTAGTTTAGAATGTCGATAAGAAAGCAGTATAATGCAATCAATGAACAAGCACCCGGATGACTGTGTGCACAATTGTTTATATGATTGATCACAAGCGGCTGGCTGCGCGGTTCGAAGGGTTATCAGCTGCAGTGGGCTGCAGTGATTCCTGCCGACGACGATCGAACAACTGGCTAGTAGTGCTTAGATCATTGCGTGTCATAAATTTCAGGCATGTCTTTTTGATGTGCTGTTGTCGAACTCAATACTGTGTTGTGTGCTATCACTGCGCCTTATTTTTTCGTAATTAATTCCCTGTCGTTTCTACGTTACCCGTGAATGCGTTCTTTTTAAAGGCCGACTGAGTCTGACGCTTTTGTACGCGAGAGTGCTCATGCTAATCGCAGATCAACAGCATTTGCCACACATGCAATTATCACATTATCTGAAACAACTGGGATCATGTACTGCTATTTAATCACATTATCTTTTTTTCTTCTTGCGGTTACGTTGTGGTCCATAAAAGCAGTGTCGCTTTTCACGCATGAAGTGTGCTTCTCGGACACACTCTGGGTGCAGTTGCCCGTGTAATTTGATCATCGGTCAGAAAAAGTTGACCGACCTGCTTTGTATACATTTTTCAGTATCAGCTATTGCCTGATTTTAACAAAAGTATTTGAGTGTTCTTTTTAGCATTACCCGTACACAACATATTTTCGATCCTTTGTAGCAGAATAAATTAATACAACTTTCTTTACGTGCATGTTTAAAAGTCGTACGCTTATGAGCACACACACATCATGGGTTCTATGTAAATTAGTTCCAAACTAGGGGGCACACGCTGCACGAAGAAATAGTGTCCCATAATCATGTAGATGATGGCTTAATTAGCTCGTAACTGGAAATGGTTCCTCTGCTTCCGTCCCATTGCACTGGGTGTTGGTCGAGTATGTGTTGATGCGCCCTGGGAACGATCTCTGATCACTTACTGGTGCGATCGTCTTCGATTACCGCCATCTGAAGGAACGGGGTTAGTCCGAGTTGTTCGAGTTCGATCAACGAGCTTGCTGTCGCCCGGTTCGTTCCTGCCACAATCGTGAACACTCAAGGAAAGACAACAAGTTCATGCTCATGCGATTCGGGATCTTTGCATTATGGTGGTGGTTGTTTCGCTCCATCGGAAAACCAGTTTTACCGTGAATGTTAATAAAAATGTGTGTGGCACTGCCACTATCCAAGAGCGCTGCCGTCTAAGTGTCGCGCAAGGAATGGTATTTCAAACACCCGGGACTGGATCCGCAACAAATTCGAAGGAAAGAGAAAGGAAGATGTGGGCAAAGACAGAGCCAAAGCAAAGTAGAATATGTTAACGAATTATTTTGGTTCTTATTCCTGTGCATGAAAAGCGCGGTGCGCTGTGCAGACGCTTAATAACCCGAACATGCATGAAAGCAAATTAAAATTATAAATGTGGTTCACTAATTTACATAAGCAAGCTCATCAATTCGAGTGAGTTATTAATGAGGTTGAGGAAAATATAAATGAAATAATATTGACCATACAAAATCAGTCCAAGCTGCTCATAGTTAATACATATGTATAATACAGCCATTGACGAAATTGTTTCAGATAACGAATACACAATTGGTTAAGGTTATATAAATGTTAATCGTCCAGGTAAGCAGTTTTTCATCTGAATGCGGAAGCTGATTTCTGACTTTGTGGCTTTGTGGTTACTTGACAGTTTGCAATCCGAATGAAAAGTGACATGCTTACATATTGATGAAAATATTTATAAGAGCTTTGTAAAGATTTTTTTCCAGATGGTTTACATTGTATGGTTTTTCCAACGTTTATGATGCACAATTGCATGATTTTCAATAATTTCTCCTTTCTCACACTTCTTATTTTTCTTCCACTCACGCACATGTCCTGCGCATATGTCCTGATCAGTAATATTTCACCAATAGTAGTTCGGTCAACGCCTGCAGTTTCCCCTTCGCTGTTGAGTCCTGTCTCCACTAACTCATGATCCTTGAAGTAATGAGCTCGTCGTCTGGCATCCGCATGATATATCCCCACCATCGTATCCTTCCGGACTTTGCCACCGTCAGGAAGTTATGTTCTTCAAATAGCTGACCTACCTTATAGTGTATCCTTCTTCTCCACACGCCTTACTCACACACCCCACCGATCTAAAACAAGGAGGGCTCGCGGCTTACCCCTATAAAGGACTTTCGGACGTAACAGGATGCGATATATCGCGTATTTAGCGCAGAATTGAAGTTTTCTTAGTAGGCTCGATTTTCCAGGTCTGATGTATGCTAGGATTTCGTTGCTCATGTTGTTGTGCGAACTTACGATCGTACGGAGGATGTCGAACTATCCTGTCGCCTCGAGATCGCCCCGAGATTTACGGGTTCTATCACAGACGGATCCTCCAGTAAACAGTTTCTTCGTCTTTATCTCAGCTTCTTCTTCGTCTTTATCTCTCAATAGTAAAGGCTTCGTATTTTAGCCTTACACACCACCAAAGATGTCATCCACGTACTTACGAAATTGGATGGAACACATCATCGCATAACACCTTCCAAGGCTATGGTGACTTCCAAACAAGAGAGTCCAGCAAAATACCTGTGAGATTGAAACGTATTCGACAGCATGTTCGTGCATACGGATCTGGCACTTTCGACATAACTTTAGGTTCTACCGCAGAGTAAAGGTTCGGTCGATCAGCGATTTTCCTCTAACAAAACTGGTCCAAGGCAAATCTCCTCCGGCCCGGCATCAACTCCTCCGGCCTCATACAAGCAGTACAATTGTTATTAAATTCCGCAATAGTATTATTTAATTAAAAATGCTAGTTGAAAAAAATCATTGAGTACAACAAGCGTATAACATATAAGCAAAATATAAATATAATAATGCACGTGTATGAGTTGCAGAAGTGCACAGATAAAAAATGTAATAGAATAGTTTTTGCTAGATAAATTCAAACAAAGAAAGCATTACGAGACATTGCTTTAAAACTAGAATGTGCATGACCAGCATTATGAGCTAATTCCGCTCATGTTTCGGGTGTCATCTTTCCAACGTGAAACCATATCGTAGAATAGCATAATTGAATGAATATGAATGTTTTATAATTGGTGACTCAGTTGATGCACAACATTTTCAATAACTGTGTCGCACTGTTTCACCTATTATGTTGTCATATCATTAACAAAGCGCATTGTTGCAGATTCGTTCGAAGTTGAAGGCACTAGTGGTGTGGGCGAAGATCTGCGCTTCTTAAACAATCTCTGCTTCTCCTCGTTTCCCCCCTTCATCTCGTAATGCTTTCTGTTGCATTCTGTTTTATCCAAACATACATTGTGAGAATGATTACTGTACCGCCCTGTACAAACAGCATCCTCACGTTTTCAAACTTATTGCATTCCCCCGAAAACTCGGCCTGCAACTAGCTGCAGCTGCTATCCAGTAACGCCAGTAACAATATCACAAAGGTTAAGGATTTTAGCGAACAATATTTCATTCCTCCATAATAGCCGATCGCTCGGGGCAGTATTTCGTGGCCGAATAATTTCTCACTCGTGTTCCTCGTCGGAGCTGGCTTCGCGGAGTTGGCATAAAGTCTCGAAAGTTCAGCATCTTCTGTATCACCTGTTTTATCCTGCTCCTTCGTGCGGTGGGCTCCGTGCGGGGATCCCTCGGGAACGTGCAATCATGACTGCGGCTTCTTTATCCAATCAAATTCGCCTGAAAACGCCCGGGCGAGGAGGATCGCAACGAATGCCACATGAGCGCGATCGAGTGCGGCGGAACAAGTTAACCCATCGCAGTTGGCAGCGGGCAGCAAATAAATGAGAACCCTAAAATAAACAAGTGAAAACGCTGATAAAAGTCACGCAGGCAGGCGAAATCTAAGGCACCGCGATATTATTATGACTGCGGTGTATAAAACACGCTCTGCACGCTCAGGTAGACCACACCACCTCATTATGGGGCAGGCCCGCTGGCTGTTGGGGAATGTAAAGGGAAGTTTGTTGAGAATCGATCGGTATGCCAGTTCACGCAGTTACGGTGGGCTCTTCTTCGTGTATACCATGTAAGGTTTAGCCGTGCTCTGACAAAAGCTTTACGATGCCATGCTTTTCCCCGCAGGGCTCGAAACTCATCCATAAAACCGTTCGCATCGCATGTGTAGGCAGGGTACGCTCCGCTTCTTTTCGCGTAGGACCTTCACTTTAACCTGTGTTTTCCAGCGGCGCATCCAAAAAGCACGTATTATGTAGACCCGACCGACTGACCGACGAAAGGCTGCCACAATCGTCAGTTTTCTGATGAGGAGTAAAACGAAGATAATGGCTTAATTTAGTTATTTATATTTCCGCGCGCTCCGACCAGCTCATCAAAAGGAGGAACCTCGAGTGCACGAGGAAGTAGTGGGAAAAGGAGAATCTGTTCGGGAACGATCGCGCAACAGTGTTTTTTTCTGCTCAGCTGGGGCTTTGTTTTGGCGTGCTCCAGCTCAGATGGAAAAGGATGAGCCATCGTTGGATGAATGCAATCTGCAATCTTCAATCAATCAGGCCGATCGAAAGCAGCGAAGGGAGCGGTGTAGAATCTCAGATCTTGTTGGTCGGTCAACTTTCGGCATGTCCGGGCATCCCCGAGCGTCAAACAGAGTTGTACATGAAATGTATAATTTCAGATTTTCCAGCTCATGCGTTTGACATTCAGTCCATGTTACCTACAGGGTTGCAAATTAAGTAAAACGTTTGGTCACGAAAATCTCGATCAAACCATGAAGATTTCAAATTATGCTTGAAGATTTCATCGACACCGACTTGTTTGTTTAGAAGAATAATATGAGGTATATCAATCAGACTGCAATGCGCCTCTTTGGTTCGTTTATTCGCATCTATAATCTGTAAGCAGTGTATTTTATTTGAACACGCTACGTTTTGTCTACACCAACAACATTTTTACATTTTATGCAGGCACAAAAACACACTGTGATGTGTAAGCCAATTCGTCGGTTGTATCGATTGTCCGATTGATTGGTTGAATGTTTAGATTGAATATCAAGTTGTATTTATTTACTGTTTACATTTTCCGGCATGCTTCAGGGAGTCTACATATCACAGCACGGCTGGCAAAGTAGGGGGAAAACGAAGGAACAATTAAAAAACCTTCGTTGAGCTCCGTCTTGCCTGTTCTGAGCCTACAAAGCAACACATTCACGTCGGAAATTGTTGTGGAAATGACCACGACGACGTGATTTGTTATGAGTCGTCGATCGGTATATGATTTTTTCATCGTAAAAAATTGCGTCAAATTACAGGCCGATTTCATACGGTCAATATGACACAAAGCTAAATCTCGATATTCAATATCAGTCAATATTTACAAATCCAACGGGTTCCCATCGTGTCGACTGTTCCTACTAGCTGCGGTCTTGCTTCCGGCGAGTGAGTTTCGTTTTTACCATTATTTGTATTATTTATGTGAACCCGGGCCCGGATCAAATGGTCGAGAAAAATACAACATCTGTGCCCCCAATAGCAAGCCGCTGGTTGTTCTGCGCTCTGCCGTATTTGCTGCTAGAACAAAAGCATGATACGGAGAAACAAAGTTGATTAATTTTTTTTTGATCTTACAGAAGCAGTTACTGTGATTCGTAGCCACTCGCGCCGCAGACATGCGAGCCGCCTTTGAACACCAATAGATGACGAATCAAATCATCTGTTGAATCTTTTCCGTGTTTTCACAGTGTACATGGTTTCCTGTTTGGTAACGATAATACGATGAAAATAAAATCTTTCTACCAATCTAACATGTGCGCGATACTGTACAACCGGCCCAACCTATATGGAGAAGAAAGCGATCGTCTTTATTGCCTTAGAATAGCACGCAAGGCCTCAGCTGAGATGGCATATTGGGATTGTTTGATCCGAAATACGGACAGCATGCAAGTGTCGTGCAGATGTGATACCTTGTGCGAAACATATACTTTAGACGGTTTCATTTGCTTTGATGTAAAGTTTGGCAAAGTAATACCAGCATACACGAACCAACATAATGAATACTTTCTCTAACATCAATGATCTTCAAAGTACCAAAAATAATGGTATTTATTTTATAACACGGCTGGCGTAAATGCGTAAACATTGGTGAATTTGGCTACCGTTTTCTGGGTTTGTTTCATTTTCCATTCCGTTTCGTTATTTTCCATTAGTTCATTCAAATTTGTACATAGAAACTTCATCGCGTAATTTTTTTTAACATATTCCTCAAACAAAGAATATATTTAATTGTCAACTATGTGGCAAAAATGTTTCGAAAGACTATTGCGCTAGGAAATGCGCTAAATAGTTAAATAGCACCTCAATGCAAAATTGGAGAGTCGTTTCACAGCATGAATATGCCTAATAAACCTTTCACGCAGGCAAAGGTGATACAAGGTGAGAGATCCTCGCTCATAATTGCTAAAAGTTCCTATTTTCTTTCCAATCCCGTTCGATGAAAAATCGTTAAATAGTACATTTATTTCGATTGAATTTCTATTTATTAGATATTGTCAACAATTGTGGAAGACAATACAAGCACAACATTAAAAAGCGGGTCATTTCGAATTTGAAATCATTTAAAGAATGGATTAAATCTTTTGCCAAGGAAGATAAAAATATAAATATTTGAAAATTTATTCTAATACGAATATAGATTTTACCACTAACAATGTCGTGTTGTGTTACACATGAAAGAAGCTAAGCACCGTAATTATAAGTGCTTATTTAACTTTTATTACATCACAGTAATGTTTGAATGTTGGAAATCATATTTAAAAATAGTAACAACCATTGGATAGAGTGAGTTGGTTGAATAAAACATTGATTCCAGGGCTTAATTTGTTTATTAGGCACGCTGAGGCATAATTTATCGTTAACGTAATTTAGTGAATTTGCTATTACTACTAAACCCTTGGTAATTTATATGACTCCTAATATCATATAACTCCTAATATGATAGCCTAATTAATAGACGCATTTTTCGTTTAGAAAAAAAAACTTGCTTCGGTTATTATGAAAAGCTATTGGCAAAAACCAACTATTTGCAGTAGTATCTGATTTACGGTTTTATTAAATATCTCCAATTTATTGGTTAAGTTCATTGTAATTCGCAGTATGTCATGCCATATGGTTTGCCATTGTTCACTAGTACAAGCTAATTCCCACATTCCGGATCAATTGAATTGTAATGCCTTTATTTTCAGAAACCAGTCACAGTGTTCAAAGACAATACGATCAAACTCTGAGCAATTTAGGAAGAAAATCAAAAGCATAAACGGTTGATTAGTTCCAAGCCAGCTAGTGAATGTAAGTACAGGGGAATGCGTGTCCGTAAAATAAGATATATAAGCAGCACCATAAGCAGCACCAACCTGTCGCGATGGGAACGAAAATGAAACCCTCAATTTTATTCTTAACCGATGACACTGGCGATCATGTTGAGTTGAAGTTTTTATGCTCTGAAGTTACTATTTTCGCAAGAACCACCAAAGCCAGCAAAAGGCAACTAACCACCACGGCACGCCACCGTGCCGCCGTGGTTTGCACCGGCGGCTTAAATTAGAAACAAGAACGCGAAACGCGAAAAACAAAGAGCCGAGAACGGGAGACTCAAAACGAGAAATTAAATAAGTGATTAAAATGAACACGAAGCACACGGTAAAGGATAATTTTCTCGTTGTGTGTAGCATAGGCAGCGTTAACACTGTATGCCTGTTTGCTTCCGATGCTGATGTCCGATCAGTTCCGCAGCTTCAAAGATCGACTCGCGTTGAGCAAAGAATAATGACATAAAGAGGAAACGAGACAGTAAGAAGGGCGCACACACATATATGGAGCAGAGACGCGTGCATGGTCGAGTAGTGCTTTTTTGGAGCCTGCCCGAGAGCCTCAAAACCCACGGCAAGTAAATATTACTGCCACGGGAAGCTAGCAAACGGCAAACAAAGCAAACAGACCGGTCAAAGCGGGACGGAGGAATCATTAAAGAGATACCTCTTAATTTTCTCACCCCCTCGGCGGGCTAATGAAACGCGTTTATTGGCGTTGAGCCGAACTCCTCAGCTTGCACACCGTGCTGAGCACGATGATACTCAATGATTTCTCAGTTTTGCTTTTTTTCCTCGTCTGTTCTGTTTCTTTCCGTGATCTCTTTCTCCCGAGAAGTGCCTCGCGTCTTGCGTCTCGATTCTGGTGGAACGAAAAATTCTTTGATTATCTTGTTTATATTCCTCCACAGCGGACATCACTCTGGGATTTTATTCTTCCAATTCGGCCTCAGGGAGCCACGAGGAAAGAATAAACGAACTAACGAACTAACGACCAAATCAACCATCTCCCGTCTCCATGGGGACGACGGTCGCTTGGGTTGAATGAGACAAAAGAGAAAAATCGAAAGAGAAAGATCATTTGACAGTTTCGCTAGACCGTGATTGTTTTTTTTATCCAATCTTCCAGCGTCTCTATATGTGCGCCTCCGATCCCGCTGCTACCAGATTGAACCATCATAAAAACGAGCCACACGATCGCATCGCAAAAAAAATGTCAGGATCGGAATGATAGCAAAAACACACACATGAGACATGCTTCATCTCTCTCTCATCTTTCTCTCTTCATACCTTAGCTGAATTAAGTTGTAAACTGAAAAGCTGTTCAGCATCCCTATTATCGAGTTTCAACCATAGGTTCTGGACCGATAACAGTTTGCTGGAAAACGGTTTGCGAAATACGATCGCAAACCAACCCTCGGTTGATCTTGTCGACAAGATTTCCTAAATCCTCGTACGCAGCATGACTGAGAAACCGGTGCCATGCAATCGTATGGATTTTATTTCCCTCGCGTTTTCGGGTGTTATTAGCCAAGGCCTCCCTTGCCTTGACCTCAACTTTTACCGTGTGCCGGCAAACACCGCCTACGGCGAGGGTTCCAAGCTTGGCAAATTTATAACCCAACCCGTCGAAGCCGTCCTGTCCAGCAGGGCCGATGTGCATCCGTACGCACGCTGTGTGGAGAACTTTTTATTCTTCATCCTATTGCCTTTCCTACATTCGACGCATGGAGGTGACTAAAGCACAACCGATACCTCTCGGGGACCACTAGCACGTGAAGTTAACAGGTGTGCCAGGCGGTATCTCTACACGAGATTGCGCACCTCGCCAGTTTATGATGAACGCGTCGGCGATGATAGTGGACATTTTGTTGACTATATTGCTATATTTGCTTTCTGATTTCACTGTATAGTTGCATTATGCGCAAATGTTACGCTCGATCTATCGCTATTCACGGCAAACAATATTGTCAATGAATGGGTTGAACGGTGTGCAAATCAACAAATAATTAATTAAGCACTGCATAGAGCAGTTAAATATGATTATTGATCAGTTCCTGTACGTCGCTACTGTACGATGGAGACGCATGGCTTCTTATCTACGTCGACGTAATCGAATGTTTACAACAGATACCGAAAGCAATAGGCGATGCCGCTTTCACAGCTTCCTTTGATGGCAAGCATAAGTCTGTAACCAGCAAGCAAAATTTATCGATCATGTACGGAGATGAACACAAACAAAAAGCAATACTCATCGTAACCTATGTCAAAATGATAATGTAATCATCATGCCAGAGTGCAGCGAATTTTCTTTTCAAAATCATTTGCCATGTCAAATGTAGCTCTTCGGCGGCGGTGGAAATTCATTGTCGAGATCTGTTGCTACCTACATTATTCGGAACGGATGCAGGTACTCACCTGTAGGCTGGGGCGTACGCACATGGTAGTTTCATGCTTGTAGCGAGCGCAAAATTATATGGGAATAGACAAAAAAGCGACCAAAAATAGTCGAAAAGAAAAGGTGATGAATGTAGGGACAAAATGCCTCTAAGTACAGCGACCGATTTGTATTGGTATGCGTGGGCATGAGACATGTTGTGCACGCACAACGAGGTGAAAATACGCTACATACGCGACTTCATAAAAAGACATCGCTGCATCTCGCAAACAAACAGCTTGATCACGATCATCATCGTCATCATCATCATCGTCGTCGTCGTCGACGTCGTCGTCGTCTTCAGCAAAGGTAGCAACAACATCATCAACGGCAACAGCAGCAGCAGCAGCCAACGTTTGAGGACTTCATTTCTACTCGGAGAACCATTTCTTCTGCCAGACGATTATCGGTGGTTCCGCTTTGGTAGCGTCTTTCGTATTCCATGTTGTTTTCGTTGTCTCCTGTCGCCGCCTCCGACACTACCGCCTTTCAATGCAATGCTGTCTTTTCGTGCGATCTCGATCTCGACTGTGCTCTCGCGCGAGAGAGTATTCGCTCTCTTCTCCGCTTATCTTCTTCTTACAGTTCGTCTCTCTTTCTCTTTCTGTCTTTCATAGCGATCATACTGCTTTCATCATATTCTCGTATAGGACGAGTCAATCGGCACATACACAACGGCAAATATAGGATGCTGCTCCCACTAACACCCACAGAGAAACGTTTTCAGAAGCAGACCAAACCGGTCGGGCCAGGGCTCGGCAACCGCACAGATTGGCATGTTTAGAATCATCGTGGATGTTGTACCGGTTTAATTCAAAAGAACAGTGAGTGTTTCTTATTGTACACGCGAAAGTCGTAGGATAACCGACATGTTTTGCTGTTTCCCAATCTAGACACAAGACACAGGCGAGACGGATGATAAAAAATCCGTGGGCGTCGAGTTTCTCAGCCCTGCACTACATGATCACTTCATTACCGAAAAGCCAGCGGCACCCGCAGCGAAAACGCTCTCCTGCAGTGTTTTGAACTCTCTTTCCTCCATTTCGCACCCACACGAACAAACCCCAGATTGTATCGGAATGCTGATGCACGCCTGCCGCCTCCATGCCGACTCGGAACATTGCCAGTTTGACACCGAGACGAACACAGTGCGAGCACAAGATCCCGCGAGCGTACGAATCGCCACTCATCATCCAGCGACGGATCGATCGCGTCAATCTTGCATTGTTCAACACATTCAATTGTCCTGGCCGTGCCATAGTCTTAGATAGTGCGACGGTGTGTGAAGTGTGCTCTGTCGTGTTACTGATAATCGATTCTGGTCCAACTCCCAGATCGCGTTTCGGTTGATCGTTGTGTTGGCCAGACGTCACTATCTGGCACCTCTGCGCTAATCCTGATCATCGGTGCAGTAGAAACAAGCAATACTGTACGGAATGAAGCATCGTTTTTGCACGTCGTGTAGTCGTACTCTGAGCGAATCCTAGAGTGAGGTGTCAGTTTTTTGTTAAGGTTATTCGCTACCAAAGTTTCTACCGGTGACGCCATTTTGCCGACGGCATTCAGCTGCGTAACAAGTGCTATATACACGTGACAACAACCATATTTTGTGACAAATCACAACACTCCGATCGTATTTGGAAGGAGAAATTTTCAAATGAGTGAGCGATTTCGCCAATTCTAAAGCACGCAGCAGGCGGGTGCGTTTGGGTTGGTAAAACGTGTCACGTGAAATGTGCCATAGTACGCGGTGACAACTAAATTATCGTTCAAGATACGTGTACGAAAAAAATTGAACCTCATATCCAAGGAGTGAGTGAGTTGCGAGTGAAAAATTGATTGGTTGCCGTGAAATTTCAGCGTGGTTTGACAAACGGTCGATATTCGCAGTCTACATGGGGGCAACGGTATCACAGTGGAAAAAGAAAAAAAAGCCGATATCTAAGTGATAGAATGTTGATTGTGTCAATGCTCTCGAGAAGTGTATCTAAAGAAAGGAGTGTAAATTAGTTGTGCTAAAACAAGAAGCAAGTACTGCATGCAGAGCAGTACTGTACGACAATGCCGGAGAAAGAAACTTTCCACGAGCATATGCAAGTGCACCCGTTCCATCATCCAGGGCACTCGTTGGCGGCCCATCATGCGCACCACCATCCACAGGCCGGATTAGCTGCACATGGGTTAACGGCAGCAGCTGCAGCGGCAGCGGCTGCAGCAGCGGCCGCCGCCAACGGTGCTGGACCTGCCGGAAGCGGTGCGTACGGCCCACTGCAAATCCCGTCGGCATTTGTAGCGTTCCACACGCAACTTCCTGCAGCGGCTGGGCTTGACCAGCGAGCCCCACACGACGGTCGCTACCTATGGGATCCTACAGGATCGACGTCAGCTTCTTCCTTCCATCATCCTCATCATACGCAACCACACGGGTAAGTGAAAACGTAAAGGCGGTGCAACAGGACTTAGCCATGTTGTTATCGTTGTTTAGGTGAAAATAGCTTAGATGAGTTGCACCAAATGACTTAAAGTAGTACGGTT
This sequence comes from Anopheles dirus, assembly GCA_000349145.1. NCBI lineage: Eukaryota > Metazoa > Arthropoda > Insecta > Diptera > Culicidae > Anopheles > Anopheles dirus. Next base: position 1,255,136 of record KB672968.1, read on the forward strand.
GTACCATTTTACGGTACACTGCTAGGATTCCATAACAATTCACAATGATTGCGTAGCCCGTAGTAAGTAGTACATGAAATAAGATCAAGCATTTCATGTTTGACATATTCAATCATTCATACCACGACTCGTTTGCATTCCTTTTTTATAATAGTTCAGTCAGTTGAAGCGTCTTTCGAAGAGCATGTTGATGATAGTGAAGGGTAGTAATAGAATGGATGCTAGTGATTAGAATCCATGCATCACGAAGCAGTAAACCGATGAAAGAGGGGGAAGGGACCAAGAACACATGTAAACAAACTTCCTAAACAAGACATCGATGATAGAGACGGAGAAATGCCTAGGAAAGAGGAGGAGGGGGGGGGGACCCATATTTATAAATAAAATAGACAGTTTTTATGATGCCTGCACCGTAACTGCATCTGCTTTCCGCCGCTCCGGAGATGAAAGCTTCTGTTTTCTGAATAACGGAGAGGAACTGAGACAGCCATTTCTCTTACGGAATTGTACTACACATTGTCTTGTCGTGCGAGAATGGCGCTTTGAATACGAAGCACACGAAATGTGCATGTGCAACATTGCGCTCTCGTCATTAGCAAAGATGCACAGTTTATGAACGATGAGACAGAGTATAAAACGTCGTACGTGAAGTTCACCCATGGTTTACGCACGGGTACGAGGGACCATGTGGATGAGTTTTAAATAAACAGTACTTCCACCGAAACAATGGGGCTCGTAAATGTTCGTTTCAGATGGCCATGTTTTGAGCGATAAACGGTATTGAAAGGAAGATTAAATGTTTACCTTTGATGAGTCGAACTCTGGAAGCGAATACAATCTACCTTTCTATGTATTTATTTGTTTATTTATTGTCAGTTACGACCAGGTCGTGTGCCGCGAGTAAAAAGCATTATCGAACCCGTTATAGCAGTTTTCGCCACTATGAGAATGAACTAAATGTTTCAAAATTGTTTGTTTACAAAACAATTCTCGCACGTGTTTATAGTCTCATGAAACCACCACATTAATCAATATGCTGCAGTACGCCAAACTAGAATATATATAATTTAATTCGATCGCACTGCACTTGTCATAAAGCTACCATTACGTTGATTGCACAGTAATCATGTGCATGAACTAGAATTCAGATCTTGTCATCACACCCAAAGCTGTCAGTGAGGTGATTATACACCGAAAACACTGTGTAATTGGATATTTTTCGCTGCTACGGAAGCGTGAAGCAAGAGCGTGGGTGCATTTCGAGTCTGTCGATGGCAGGTAGCTCACAGAAGATATACAAGGGATCGAGAATCATTCCTGGGCAAGTCGGAGAAAGCCATCTATCAGAGGAAGGTGCCAAGATACTTCCGACAGCCCCTGCATCCGAGAATTATGCTTTGTCGTTTTTCACCGACAGTGACCAAGCCGTCTAACAGGGGAAGGTTTCTTCAAACGGTGCGTACAGTCGTGACACTTGCGAGCCCTTGCGTTCCAAAGCGATGTGGAAACCCCTGGTGTCAGGATCTGCCCTCCCGCTGATCCCGGAGAAAAAAGGATCAAAGTTCGGACTAGAAAGAAGGAGAAAAAAAACTCTCGATGGGTTTGAAAAACCTGCCACGCTTTCTTCCGTGTGCATTCTATCCGTTCCAGCTATGACACTGCGGGAATGTGTTCTGTTTTACAACGTATTTCGGTATCCTGCACGGCTCTACCAACGAGTTTCTGGAAGAGCATGACTACACTACACCATCAACCTTGTCCTTCCCTGCGTGATGGAACAATTGCCACACCAACCAGCGGGGATTCAGCGTGCAGCAACACGTATCGGCGTTTTTCGGATTAGATAAAATGTGATCTTTTTCAGTCGGTCCCATTTGCACAAGATATAACCATGGCGACGCATTGTTTTCTAGCCTCGGTAATAATTTGGCCATTTCAGTTTGAGGCGTGTGTTGCGTTGCAAACAGATTCTCAGCACACATGTTTTAACTTCGGCAATAAACGATTTTCACAACTTTCCCGGAAGGTATCCGTCACGAAATGGGCTGAACCTTCCCCGCACATTCAATGAGCTGTCAGCAGAGCAAACGGACTTCACTTTCGTAAAAGATTTCAACCGTACGAAGTTTCGCTCCTGCTTCGGCTCGTATCCTTTGACATTCAACACCCAGTGTCGCGCCTGCCCGTGGACACCGTCTGAAGGCCGCAGTGATGATAACCGCAGAAAGAGAGGCGACAAGAAGAAAAATTTCAACCATTTATCCATCATCACGACCGTTCCAAGGTTCCGCCTTTGAGTCTTCAAAAACAGGGACCTAAATGGGTGTGGAATAAGTTGACTGTCTAAAGCAAACTGCTACCTAGCGGTAACCGTACTCTGTTTTGAGAGCATCAAATTTCGAAGCTCAGTCAGTCGATGCAACCGAAGTGTGATAAATACGGTCGAGTGATGGCAGTGGTGTTTTTGTATCATTTTTTTGCATACAAGTCCAGTAGACGCCACAAAACTGCTATTAATACCGATTTTGGGCTGGTTTTGTACATTGTACGCCACTTGCCACTATTTCTACACATGGCCGCCGTCCGGACCGGACGATGGCACGGAGGATGCACAAAACTTAACACTTCCGCTATTGCCTACTGCTTCCACGGCGAGATGAAGAGTTGGCCCAAAACGGAACTGACGTATCATTCGCGCGTGTGAGAAGGGTGATTTGAATTTATCTATCTTGTCGTTACCTCCGGTATGTAAATGGCTACACTACTTGCTTTCGTTGAAATGTTACTCAAACAGGTTCTCACAAGCATGTTGCTATGATGAAAAAGAAACGAAACTTTCTTTCGTCTTTCGAATAAACGTATAGAATTAATGGAGCGTAACATGACCGATTGTTGCTTATAAATTCTTCAGCAGATTTTATCATTATTCTTAACCTAATGAATAACAAAAAAAAAACAGCAAAGCCATACGATCACGACTAGCAAGCAAGCTATGTTTCTCACACCAGGATGAGCATCATGACGTAGACCGGCCGACGGTCAGTTTTGATCGTGACTCAAAAATTATCGGCTCAATTTTTGGGTCATTGATAATTTGACCCATGGTAACTCTTCGCGGTCGTTGAAATGTTCGTTTTACAACCTAATAGTTCTCGAATGGCTGCCCTCATTCTGTGCACAGCATCTCAGTTTCCTATGTTGCGCATCACCGGAAAAGTCAAACAAAAAGGATACCGTAATAACGTAATCAGGATATGGGCACATATGAAATGTGTGGACCATTAGGGTTTTTTTTTCTTGTAATTCTGAAATTGTTCTCACCAAATTAACACGTATCCGCCAGAGTCGAATGTTTTATAGAATTGAAAAAAGAAACCTTTTCGGGCTACAGAACGGCTCTGGGTGTGCACGTTTTGAGCATTCTTGGCCTCTGACTTTTCTTGGAATCGGTTCACAAAAGGAGAGAAGAACCATTGCGATTGGCATTGTTTGCATAAAACCTAATCTCTCTGTAGACCGGTTCTGTTTCCAATTCTGTCCTAATGTCGCTACAAAGGGCAAATTCAAAAGTCATGTTCCTTACCCTTCGGTTGATACTATGGCTTTATAGGTCGGTCCACACAAGGATGTAAAAATGCTCCTGCAGAAAAGGATCGGTTGTTGGAACAGAAATGCAACAATAAAAAAACCGGGCACGTTGCCTGTTTTCTTCTTCCAGCCTTTCCCGGGTTGATGTTCCCCGGTACTTCGTTTAGAAAAGGGACATGATATTTTATATGCTGTGCCGCTGCACAGAAAGAGTGACGATCCTTCCCGGAGATGCTGGCAAGATGCTGACAGTTTTGAAAACCTGACGGAAGGAAAATGGCAAGACAGACAGAAGCACGTTCTTGCCAGACGGGTTTTACTAGCATGGATAAGAGAGGGGCCAGCAAACACCACATGCCGCTGGAAGATGCAAGTGCAAAAAAGTATTTCACGAAAAGGCAGCACCGAAAACAAAACCGAGTAAGTAGAAGACGGAAAGAGAGCAGAGCGCAAAGCCGAAGAAAAAAAACTTCGTCGCCCTGCACGGAGCACAGTGCGTGATGAGTTCGGAGAATTATTGTTGGATATTTTTGGCAAAATTTATGACAGTTTCGTATTTCTTTTGAATTTAAAAATACTAATTTTAGATAGAAACGTGTAGAATGTACCACTTAGCTATGGATTGCGCAGAGATTTGAATACACTTGGAGTTGATAAATTTTAGCAAACCCTAGCAATCTTATGTCATCTCAATTACTTGCTACCGAATGCGGATTGCATTTGCACTAACTGACTTTTTTTTTGCCGCACCAGAAACTCTGTACCGCTCGGAATGGGGTGCAGAAGAAACTAATGATAACAACTTGATTACCGTCTCTGAGATCTGGTTGGATTCTTTTTCCCCCAAGGATAGCTAATCTTTCACACCATCAGAAGAAAATCTCCTTTTATGGCAAACATGGGCAGTCAGTAGTGCACTCGTGTACTGGTGGCTCAGTACCGCCAAGTCGAACGGCTCTGGCCCCGCAAAAGAAATAAGAACACCCAGGTGTCAACTTCCGATTACGGCATCCACCGTGATGAAGATACAAAGTGTACAGGGTAAAAAAAGACATGTGATCGACGATGAAACGAAGAATCTATATAAAGCAATCATCGCTGCGGTGATCGGTTAATTATCTGCACTCGTACAAGATGCAACATTTCAATTACCGCACTTAAAACGCCCGAGCTACTCCTTTTTACAGGACAGATTGCAGCATCGCAGCAAGGTATGGCGATGTTTGCTTGATCCCCGTTGCTGGTATAAGTAGTCGGAACCATATCGCGAGCGCTTTGGTTGTTTTCTGCAAAAGTCTGTACCCACCCGTGGTAGAAATCCCAAGCTGTACCAAGCACAACCAGTCCGCAGACGGTCGCCACACGACGTAGTTTTAAAAATACCTACGAGTCTTGCGACGGAGTTGATCAACTAATTCAGGTTGCTCGTTTGGGTGCAGTAAAAAGCGGCCATCGTGGAAGCTTTTCGAGTCTGTTGGGAGAGGCCAAAGTTGGCAGTCGTGGTTCACAAGATGACTTCTTCGACGTGATCGGAAGGTGCGGGGAAATCGGAAAACCGAAAAAAACTGAAACGATTGAACCAGGCACAAGAATGGACGAACGAACGTGCGAAAGCGAGGATCGAAGAAAACAATCATGGCCGCCAATCCCTTCAACGGAACCGTCGGGAGTGTGGCTGCGCGATGAAGATGACGGTTTGTAGTGGCCTTTCGAATCGAATCGCCTGCGCCGCGCTACACTGCTCCAGCGCAGCGAGAAATGGGAGCTCCTGAGATGGAATGCTGGCCTCAAGGCTCCCAATGCGCCTATCAAGCGCAGGCTTGGAAGATATCCGGTCAGCTTTGTGAAAGGCGCAAGAAAGAGAAATATAACGAGATGAAAATACGCCATGGACGATGACGACGTCTAAAAACTAAGATGACAGTGCAAGGAAGTAAGGAGGAAGTGTACGGTCAGGGAGGATAGAAGAGGACCGAACCGATGACCGAACGAACGGGGCGCAAGGCACAACCCAAAAAAGGACCGGTAACAGAATGGAGAGCAGAACGGGAACTGAAAAAAGTGCTAACCAGTTGCCGAGATCTCACGAGATACGCGATCGTGAAGCTTTTCTGTTTTTCTTGGAACAGACAATTGCAGCCCTTTTTTGTACTTGTCCACGAGGACGGACGGACGGGTGCGCTTGTGTGTGCGCATGGGTTTATTCGGTTTCGAATCCTCTCCGACGCAAACGAGAAATGCAAAGCCTATAAATAAGCCCGCAGTGATGCCTGAAGGCAAACCAACAATAAACAACATATGATGAAACTGCACTGCGACCATTGACGACACATGATAAAAAGCCCTTTACATACAGGCGAAAAAACTGTAACAAAACAAGTGCCTTTCGAAAAACAAAACAACACCCCACAACACCCGAGGCTACTGCAACTGTTTTGCTACAAAAGTAAAACAGTAAAATCAACACCAGCAGCTTGGTCAATTACGAGTCAGCAAGAATTTGCGTTAAAATGTAAACACGGGATCATAGGTTCAGACATTTTTTCTGTTGTTCGTTCGGCGTTGATTTCGTTTTAGTATCTATCGTATCGTGCTTGAACTTCAAACATTATCAAAATTGGAGCGATGCTTTGTCTCTATCAGTGCCCATTGATATTAACATTGAATAAAATGAATTGTCTACACGAACGTGGCTACTGCAAATACTGAAGCAAACAACAACGACAGTAAAAACATATTTTCGATCCAAAAAATTACACGCAGTGCGCGTCCCTTCTGTTCATTCCAATGTCGAAGAGAAGCCAAACATTCTGGGCGAAGGACGAAGTGTTACTTTCTAAATATTGTTTGTGCAAATAAGCGACAGCATCCTTGGACGTATGGATGTTTATCGAGCAAGAAAGAGAGTTTCGTTACGATTTGAGACAAAAAGTGCAAGAAAATCTGAAGTAGACTATGCATGAGAGCATATGGAACAAAAAATCAACGCAAGCAGTAACCGACCGGAGAACCGCCTCGTGGATGCGCCTGTGCATTCACATTTCACACATCATGCTGTTTGTTTATTGTTATCTTTTTTGTGTGTGAGTTAATATTTGATTTCCAACTACCTTTCGACTGCCGATCTGGCTTCTGGTGGTTGGTGGCTGGTGTTGTTTTTACTACTGGAACTGTTGTATTTGTCACCCGCATCAGCCACCTACAGGCAAGCCAAGAGGGCGAGGTCGAAAATGCGAAGATGTTGAATCTGTTGAAATTTATCGAAACAACCAAAGACCGAACAATCGAACGTTTTTCAGAGGTTGGTTTTGTTTGTGCATGTTTCTCGTGGCGGGTGTAAAATTCGACAACGCCTATCGTTGCTTCACCGTTCAAGCTACAAGCTTCTTCGCACCAATACCCCAAGTTTTGACAGCTTTCTCATATCTTTGGGAACAATTAGCATGAGAAAGCATATCGTGTCGTCCCGTGCCTTTTAAAGGGTCTATTGCCCGAATACAACCCGAACGCTTGGCGGATAGAGTTGCGTTAGATTACCCGTAGCTGTTCATCTAGCATGACAGACTTCCTGATGTTGCCAATTCCGTCTTCAGTTCACACTTCAACACCCCTAGCGCGTCACCACCAACAGTTTGGTTGAACTTTTTTTTCGTTTTGGTTGGCAGCAGAGATCAAATATCACCGAGCAGAAGCAAAGTGTGTGCTTTTCACATGCAATAAAGTAACCACAATCGGTGGCAAGCAGCGTGATTGGTGGTATGATGCCGATGCCGAACGAGAGATGGATGAGAAATAATTTTGTTGAAATTGTATCTCCCAGTCGCCTTGCACTGAAAGTTCTCTCCGTTGCCTGAACGATTGGCACGCGAAGATTGCGATCGAAGCAAAATGAATGATAACAAGTCAATCACAGTCTGTCAAGGAGCGGGTTGCGGGACCGAGTGACGAGGCACGATCTGTCGCTGCCGAAATAATGCAGTCATTCAAGGTGATTAACGCCGCGGTCGTCGAAGCGCTGCTATTGCATTGCGCCGAAGGAGCAACAAATGAACCTGACAAAGCGAAAAAGTGGCGTGAATTTAGCGCTGCTAACGCGGTCCGAAGAAGAATCGATGTAGACAGATTTGGAGGACCCGACGCATTGCGCACGGAATTCGTCGAGGAATGTTGAGCGATCATTAATTTGCATCGGTACGCTGCGATTTCCTATAAGAAAAAAAGTATTCGAACATTGCGGTGGGGTTTGAAAATAGGCCCGTTCGTGTTGATATTTTGTTTTTATAGTGCCACTACCGATTATGTCGCCCATGTACAATGTATTTTAAAGGTCAAACCATATTCTTTATCAACGAATTGTTTAAGATGAATGCTATCATTAATAACTTAAATTATTGATTTCGAATAATTGATTCTCTATTACTAAAAGTAACAAATGTTATTTAGAAAAAGTAATTTCATTTGGGAAAATCAAATAATGCATTTCGATAATATGTTTGGAATCCATCCAGAACACAAGAGTAAATTGTTCGATCGTTGGCGCTGTATCCTGTCGGTATTGAACTTGTGAAGCTGTGTCTCAGCAATGTGGAAGTGATATTTCTCTTTAGTCTACCGTCTTATTGTCTGTTTTCTGCGTTTCTTCTGGCCTGAGACGCACCCTCCTTTTCAAGCGCATTGCAACAGGTCAATTCTATTTCTTTCTTGAGTAAGGGATGAAATGCACTTCATACAGGTCGTGCAAAGATCCTATTTGACAGGGGTTATGTTTACCTGCCATATCGTCCCGTTCATGTTTTAGGGTCTCATTTCATTCGGATGCTATTCAATTCATGCTCTATGAGACATGTTAAGTTAAGCTAGGTATTCAGGACTGAAAATGAGAGTGAGCACCGACTCATAGCGTTGAAATTGTAATGTCTTTCTTACGGGCAAACTGTGAGAGATTGTCTTTGCATCATTGTAAGGAGGCTTTATGTATGGTGCATCCTTCGATAGTTCTTACTTCATTCCATCGACTATTCTGCAGATTTACGCAATTCATCAGAGGGTAATGATCGTAATCTTCTCTTAATTGCAATTCTGCTGCTGGCACATTGCGTAAGACCCGTGTAAAAATGTAAGCGATCTGAAGTGATCCGGTTCCTGATATTAAGCGATATTGGAAAATGTAATATTGTAAGCAATTTTTTTAACATGATACATGAGATCTCAATTTGGCTGTTTCGATCACTGTTCAGGAGTTGTATTATTTCTCCCGCATCCGGATGCTAGTGTCAATTACATGGATTTAACAATATATTTTGCACATCGGGGTGTTTAGGCGTATCGAACAGGCATAACGATAACTCTCAGGCACAACCTTTTTTAGTTTTTTTTATATCACAGAAAAACTATACGATGCTGAATTGTCCAAAAGTTCACGTACTACAGTTTATCGCTACAGGAAGTTTATCGACTGTAGCGATTTATTCTAGCTTCACATAGCTCTGTAATGCTCATTTAGGATGGTATACTGCATAAACACCGAAAGATAAAACTCGCTTCGTGCCGCTATCCTCAGGTTCCGGCGCTAAAGATCACAGGGCGAGAGAGAGTTTTTTTTAATTATAACATCTCGTAATGAGCGTGTGTTTGTTAGGGGAAGAAAAGCTTGATCTTAAAGTTCTACGCCCCTTGTCTTGTGTCCGTCACTTAGGCCGACATCGTTTTCTCCCTCTTAAAACGAACTGATCCATGGTTAAGACAGGTTGTATGCTTTCCGCTCTGTCGTGTTTTTTTTACAGACATAGGAGAAGAAGTGTATAAAAAACAGAAGCATCGTCTCAAAAATAGAAGCATTCTTGTACTGGAAATACAATAGAGGATGTCGCTATAAAAGTAAATGATGTTTTATACCTGACATATTTTGCATAAGTAATCTGAGAATGTCGAATGTCGTGTATGAATTGCAAATCAACATTTTATATTCGTTATAAGCGTTTATAAAAATTGAAAAATCAGCATGGAAATCCCTTTTAATTGAGTTCAGTATTGCATGTCATTGTTAGTTCTATGGTAGCTGTTTTAGTTTAGAAGTTTAGATGTTACACAAGTTTATTTATATTAAAATTTCGATTTGGAAATATAATTGAAACATACAAACCGGCTGTCTTAAACTACTTCTAGAAGCGTAAAATCTATTGATTCAACGCGCTAATAAATTGTTCAAATATGAACATCTACCAATCGACATGATTTTCGGCGTTCGAGATAGGGTTCGTCGCTGAACAATATAATCTTTTGTTATTTTTGTCTTCAGTTCTAAATTGTTTCCCCAAGTTTACGATAAACGCAGTGCCTTAGCCAAGCACCAAGGTTCAGCTCGTACCAATATGCACTACGCACGAAACCATAAACAAATCCAATTCACTACTTCCGTCAAACTGGAAAAGCGCTAACAACAAGCGACAGCAGGCCAAGCAACATTTCACGATCCATCGAAAACACTAACCACCACGGCAAACAATCTATGGACCACGCTGCCGCTGCACACGCTTGAGTCTTCTTGAGGACAAACGGATTGTTTTAAGACGACACCATCGAGTGTCCATACTCTGCTGACGCCCGTTATAACCGATGGATGTATCGTGTTTATGTTTGCCGTTTTTGTTATCATCGGTAAAGAATTGTCCTACTCACAACGCTGGTGAATGATATGACATGTACGGCCTAGACGTCTGCGCACGGCGAACTTGACCGGAGGGACAATCTTGTTAATATATGAAAAGCATTTCTATCATTTTCAATATTTTTCTTACGAGAAAGAGGAACGGGATAAGAAATCGGAATGAAAAATGACTCAATTTATATTAGTAACTGTTTCTGGTTTCTCAACATAGGCTCAAGATAGACTGATCGTCACTGAATGTCTTTTTTCTGGAATTCAACGTGCTCGTTTGTGTTGGTGAAAGTTTTTGATTGACTTTAGATACTAATGCCGCGCTCACTTCCAAAACAGAGGGTTCCTCAGAACAATCCTTTACAAACGATCGTACAGAACCTTCAGTTCGGATGGCATTTATTCGATTACTTTTGTAATCGCCTTGAATATTCTTGGTTGGATTTTGTGTTCGTTTGCTTTGTGGTAGAAAAAATGTAATTTATATGTAAATGTAGGTGCGTGGATTCTGTTTTTATACGACCAGTGATCTTCCCCCTTCCGTTCGCTTGAGGATGATCGGTGAATGTACGAGTGTCAATCGGTTCCGTCCGATGACCTGTTCGAAGTTTAGAAGATCGAGATATTACGTTTTTTATGTTTTCTCTTTTGCTTCTTCACACTCGTGTAGCTTACGAATTCCTTATGAAATCATCGCGTGGAATGAGGATTGAGGTTTCTCGCCAAGCGTTGTGTGATTTGTTCTTAGATTTATGATGAGGCATATCTGGTTCATTCCATTTGTATAGTTTTAGTGATGCGTATATTTTATTTTAATCTGCCGCGTGCGGGAGATTATACGAAGTGGAAATTGTATCTTTCAAATTTTACTGCTTTCTAAGGCGTTGTTTTTACGCGACTCGCGAATCTCTAGGCGTGGTTTTATAGCTTGTCCAAAGCATGTTTGCAGAAACGCCGTAAATTTTACTCTCGGTACTTAGGTAAGAAGAGGTGTATTACTGAATGTAGGGTTTTGCCAACTTCTTCACACTGAGAGCTTTTATAGCGTGGATCATCCTGGAAAAAGGAAGTAATTCAATGCATCTTTTATTTTGTGAAACCATCCGTTTTATAGTGGTCTTTGCGTCTCTGTCTTTAAAATGGTGGGGTGATTCTTCGAAAAAAGCTCACAATGGTTTGTACAGATAGTACACGTTTTTGTTTCCATTTATATACGACCTACCAATAAATCCGGTCAAAAAACTGATAGCAACGGCGCCACCTGTCTTGGGAAAGATTTGGAAGTTGAATACAACCACATCTTTTCACCGAATACCATTCCATTCCAAATGGATCCATATCAGCTAGACCCAATTAGACCTTTACGATAACGAATATGATATCGGAGGAAGCAGAAGTATGAGTATATACTGCACCGCCAACATGTTTTGTTGCTTTCAAACAGGCATGACATTATCGTTATTTGTTTTCTCTGCTTATACTACCTCGTATATGTATCAGTCTCTTTCCGACGTGACCATTACGATGGGTTGACGTGGCAATGATAATCTTTGATCCTGGCCGTGTTTCGTACAGGTCGAAAATTGTGCCATGTGCCCGGATGGGCCGTTGTCTTAATTGGTACGTGTCAATTTTCTACCTGCGAGAGCAAAGCCTTCATCTAACGACTTTATTTTAAATCACATCGATGGGAATTTCTTGAGAAACACCTCATCCACCATCTGATGTGCTTCCGATGTAGAATCGCATTGACTTGTTAGTGAATCATGTTCTCATCGTTTTCGGGCGCGGGATTAGCCAACAAGCTGAGAATAATAAAAAAATAAAACAAGTCCAACCCTCGATCTCCTTTCTGGACACATTCGGCATGAACCGATGGGGCATCGGTGGATGCTATTTTGGTGGTTTCTTTCCCCAGTTACTATTAACCTTCCGTTTTGGGATTGCTAATCATATAAAATAAATTTAACGAATTGGTAGCTTAGGTGCGCGTTAGCTTCTCCTCGCCTGTTCGGCTGTTGCGTTTTCTTCACTCCCTTTTCGGAACCGGTCGGCAGCGGCAATGCTAAATCAAATAATAACTGCTCATAGATAAAACCGTCGTCTCCACGCGGCACAAAGCCACAAAGCTTTAACGGAAAGATGAATTTTTCTGTCTTCCAAGGCCCAGCATGTTAACTAAGCCTGAACTCAGGATGTTGGACGGCATTCTGTTTTTTATGCTTTATCTTCTTAGGCTTGGCTATATTACAGTTTTCGTTGTCGTCCCATGAATTGCCACACTGTAGCCCAAGAGCACGGTATAGAAATCCACGAAGAAACATTATAAAAAAGGTAAAATAGTATGTTAATCAGAATTTCTTTGACACCACACGCGGGAACACATACAAATTGCTTAATTAAAGCGCTGAGAGCAAGGCAATCTTGTTTCTTTGCCTCTGCTTCTTTCATTGTACACCTACCTCGTGTTTTCATGAGTAAGCTGTTAAACGTGGCAGCTATGGTAACACGCTGGAGGACCGGGTCAACAGATTTGAAGGAACCCGAAATTTTTTACCTGGATAAAAACATCGTCCGCATAGTATTTTATTCAATCCAATGATGTTCCCAGAAAGCGCTACTATGACCCAATCATAATTTATCGAACATCGAAACAAGACACTGGAAAAAAGAAATTCACCGCTTAGTACAATGAACTTTAAATGTCTAGTGCAAGGAATACCTACATAATCTTTACTACGCACACAAAATTCAGTTGAAAAATTAAAATAGATTTCTCGAAGATTCCTAACATTAAATTTTTGCGTATGATTACTCTAATGATTAACAATCTAAATGTTTTCATTAGATTGACCGATACCGTGGCATTCTATGGAATGCTCCGATCGTAGGTAATGAAAAGTAATGATAATAATAATGTCATTAAGATGGCAGAATTGGTATTGCTGTTCTATAGCTAATAATATCCAACTACGACAAGCCTGAACAACAGACTGAACGAAAGTGGATGTATTTTGTTGTTTGTTCGTTTATTCAATATAATTCAAACGAATTCATCCTTCTGCGTTGAAATAAGCAATTTAACACTTACAAGGTTAAAAATAATCAATAGTTTAAAGTGGGAGAAATAAAATTATAGTCGACATAACAATAAATAAGCCGCACATGTAACTTATACCTTGTTCCTTTCTTTCTTCGCAATTATCGATATTACAGGTAAACAATTCATCAATAACGGTCAATTCAGCATGTTGTAAACTTTTCGAGTCAAGGTAATCGTCCGAGTAAAGTTGAATTTTTAGGTCCCGCTAATTAAGACATCTTCCGCACGCTAAAGCAACAGCAATGATTGCCGTAAGGGCGTCATACATTCAGTCGAATCTTGATGACTGGCTGTGTCAGTTTATTGCAGAAAAAAGAGTGCCGCCGTGATTTCATGTTCCAACCAGCGTACACAAAATTCTGTCCTCAAAACTGCCAGCTCTTGTCGTTCTCGCTATCTGAACAATTTTTTGCAACGTTTCAATGATATCGTGACCGTTGATCGTTTTCAATGATCGCTATCTGAAGGTTTCAATATTTCTCTACTTCCTTTTTGAAATCATCGGAGGGGCAGAGAGCACCAAAGATCGCTCCGAGAGCAATCTCCTGCTAAACCTGTTTCGATTAAAACGTAGAGGGCAAGATGCGAATACTTTTATGATAATGTGAAAACAGACTTGGTGCAGCGCTGTTGGTGGAGATGGTACACGCACGCTGGGACCTGTTAAGCGCCTCGATGCAACCGAGCGCATGTCAAACTGATGACATTTGTTCCGGTAGGGTGTCAGCGTTCGTTGTCGCCGAAACTCGTTCACTCGTTCAGAATGAGTGAGTACATCTTCCGTACCTCCGTTTCTATCTTCGGCGCGGTTTCAGATGCCCGTGATGAGGATCGTGCGTTGCTCTTCACTGTTCCTTTGCCCCGATCTAGCGATGATGATTAATGTTTCGGCGTACGGCGGATGGAACCGTCCAAACTACTATTCGACCGATACAGGCTTACATCTTTGCCGCTGGACAAGCAAACGTTACGATCGATACGAAGAGGAACGGAACGACTTTTTCCACCGGCGGATCGACACGGAACGGTGCCGCTTATTTCTGCGTGTTAGCGCAGACCAAATGGAGCGGCAAAAGTAAAAAGGCCCGTGGCAGTTAAGGCTTCCCTTGTATCTGGACGGTGTGAGCATGTTCTCTTACCGAAAACTGCTGAAATGAACTTCTTGCACTGGGTCGGTCGCAAGCGCTAGCGATTGCGGTACGGCAGGTTCAAATTGGCAGGCAAATCATCCACCAATTTTATCCGCCCTTCTTGCGACCATGTAGAAAAAAGATGATCGCTCAATTTCTTTGCATCTGTGTTATCGTTTAGTTCAAATAAAGGTTCCAAAAACGACGAGAGATACCTTGTTCCAAACTAATGTTCTTTTTTACTGCATCTTCCAGAAAGTGCAGGCTTAGTATATCATTATTAGAACAAGATCTGATCCGTAGCTGATGGCTCAATCAAATCGAAACATGAAATCGGGTCGAGTTTGAGGTTGCAAGGAAACAACCAAAGATATAATCAAACACACGCTTTACCGATTCTTGACTATTTTATGATGACCGAACGTGGATGCCATAAGAAAGTCGAGCATATGTTTCTTGATGTTGTGACTTATTTTATTAACGATTTATTGTGTTTTGGAAAACCGCTTTGCCAGCGAACACAAATTGTGTGCCTGATCTGTTAATTATCAGGCATGAAATGTTGGCTATACTTCAACATTGAATAAGTATATTAACGCTATGCAAATGTAACTCTGTTAGCGCATTAACCATTTACATCATCGTTCGTAAGGAGCAGTATGGATTAATTGAACCTAAGATTTGAAGACAAGACCATTCAATCGCTGCTTGGTATAACGATATGCGGCATCGTCGTGAAACTCCTTCCTCACCCTGCCCTAAAATGAATAGAAGGAGTAAACGATCAATAAATTATTAATTTGACATCTGTTATTCCAGCAATTCCAAGTGATCGATCAAGTTTATCGGCCTCGGCCGTCAAAGCCACCAACAATCCACCGCGCACCAATGCCACCTAGCTGACACTGCTCTCTGCTGCCTGCTCCCCATTTCTCGACCCTTATGAGGAGTGTTGCTCGGGATTAAGAGCTTTCCCATCCAATCAATCTTCCCTCGGTTTAGTCAGCCAAACACATCGGCCATCGACGATTGGACCGTGATATTGCTCCGTGGCTTGTGCTCGACGGCTGCCACAGCGATCTTCAAGATTGTTCAAAACGTTATTTTCCGTCGAGCTCCTTCCGCAGCCCTCTCTCCCCACCACGCCCCACCCCCACCTGTCTTCGAGGTTGGATAGTTGATTGGTATGTGAGTAAGCGCGCGCACGCCTTTTCCAGCATTCACCCAGTATATTCCTTCGGGTACCAGTACCTCTTGGTTTTTTTTTTTGATTAGGGAGCTGTTCAGTCACGGTCGTAGATCATGTTGTGTCTCGATCCCGAGCAAACCTACGTCCTACATCGTAGAGGTCTCTTCGCCGTTTGACGTAGATAGGAATCGGTCCGACGATATCTTTCAACTGAATGAACTGCTCGAATTAGGTTGAAAAACTTTAAGGCACGTATACAGTCACGACTGTGCGGCAGGAAGCAGATAATCCACTTAACACACAGCCTAACAACTTACCTTGCGTACAAGATACACCGGGTAGTTGGTGATTCGGAGGCAGGTTCAAAAGTTTTTTAAAGCATACAGCAGCATATTTGAAAACATGTGTCCTAATTATTCTGGTGCGGCTCTTTCAAACACATATGTATGCAATTATATTTTGATAGTTCAAAACATCAGCCATTTTTACTCTATGACTATGCATACTCTATATCCGCACTTGGCGAAATTGGATAATTTCTTAGGTTAGGCCTGAAGTTATTTTTTTATTACACTTTCATTGGTCAAATTAATCAGTTTCAGAGCTTGAATAACTTTAATATTGTATTGTATTGTGATCAGTTATTTACAATTTAAAAAATGACTATGATAGGAACTTGAGCAGAGTAAATGAAAACATAACCGACCTACGTATAATACGGACGGTTTTGCAATGTTGTTTTGAAAGTTGCTACCATGTGAAACACGGCTGAAGCACGGCTTTTCCATAAAAGAAACAACATGCACGCGAGAATCAAACAGGAGAAAAGGCGAGAGTAAGAGAACTAAACGAAAGGAGATGAGTAAAATTAAGAATCGAAAATATCGAAAGAAAACGGTAAACACGTAGTTCCATTCCGGCGGCGTCGTGAAAGTTCATGCCCCGTGCGCAAAGGAGGATCAGCAATTAATGACCAATGACGATACGGAAGAGGAAAAGAAAGGGAACGATATCTCAATTTTCGATTCCCAACAACTTATTTAAATTGATTAACTCGTATATGTAAATTAAATCTATTCGAGGGCGCATTTATTATTTCGGGTTTATTTCTGTGACTTTTATTATTTTCGTTTTCCGGTCATTTCTCCTTTTCTTTCTTTTAAGTTAATGTCTCGTTTTTTTCCCGTACTACGTTTTATCCCAATTGCATCTGCACTTGCCCATTACTGTGACCGATTCAATCTGTATAAGATTATAATGTTTTGTTCGATTCGTCGTCAGTTCAGCAATTCAAGCAATATTTTCCAACATTTTAGGATGTTTTGGTTTTATTTTGCTACTGCAACTAATGCAATTGATAATTTAGTAGCTTCCTTATTCCCGCTGTAATCATTTTGTCGTACAGTCAATTCATTACTACGACTTAATTTAAAAAAATATATTATCTTATAATCATATTTTCATATAAAAACAGGGGGCTAAATGGATGACTTATGGTGGTTTATGAAGCACAGTTTGACTTTTAAATTCCCCTACGATGTTCGACAGTACAGTTTGTCACTGTTACATGAAACATCCGTTGAAACTTCCAAGGAAGCAGTCATACCCAGTACGAGTTATCCATTTCGGTAGTGATTGTTGTTGTTTGATATTTTCGAAACGAAAACAAACCGTCAGTAAATGGTACACTGTGACAGAGGCACGGCACATGCACATACGCCTTTCAGAAAGTTGGAAACGACCCAGCCGTCCGGGTGCGTGTCCGGAAACCGAATACAGAACAAAACAGAACTTCTAATTGGGCGGAAAAAGTAATAGGACGGCGCCGTAAAATGTGGTCGTTGTCGTCTTCGCCGCGTTGAAGGAGTTATTTTTGATTTCCGATCCATTTGACAGTGTACGCCAGAATGAGACCCGATGCCTAATGTGAAGGAGGGCAGGGAAGACCCTCGCGGTACACCATGGGAACTACGAGATTTTATCCGTCGAATTTTATCCGACAGAAGCAGACCCGTTGATCGCGAGCGATCGATTAGTTCCTTCTTGTTTCCTGACTCGCCAGGAAACCAAAGGTCGATAGCACCGGAAATGTTCGTTATCAAGTTCTTCGGGAAAGATGCGTGCACAATGATGTCTCGATGAAGTCGCGTGGAGGAAGTTTAAGTATAAGAACGACGGATTCATCTCCGTACACGTTGTGTTGTTTACATGTGTTAACAATATGAAAAATATGTGTATATATTTTATAGCACAATACATAACAACATAAAGTTTTTTTTTTGTAAACAAGCAACGTCAATTAAGCCCAGAAAACTATGCAGAAGTTGTATCTTTCGTGTGATATTGCTAAGGATGGTAAAACAAACAGACTTAGCCTTCATCAAGTTTTATCAAGAAATGTGATAATTGGTAGTAAAGTTGAACAAAAGGTAAGATCGTAAAGGATTGGTTCAAAGAATAATTGTCGTTTCTTCTCCAGTCAAATGTCAAATCATGGTCCATGGATCAATTCGATAGGTCAGCTTCGCCTTTGCTTTGCAGAAGCCCATCATCAATCTATACGATATCGTAATGAACTTGCACTAAACCGTATAATAACGTTCTATCAGCAGAGCAATTTCGTGCGGGGATGTGCTGAAGTTGAGTTTGTTGTGCTCTTTCTTCGTTCATCGCAAGTGGTAAACGGGCATCGTGAGAAGTGCAGTGCAAGTCCTGCCACGGAGCACGAGAAAATGAAACTGATCATATAAATCGCAATAATCATAAATCAGATAATTTCTGTTTTGGCCACATTACCACGACACTGCAGTCAACTTGCATGCGGCGTGCAATGGATCGATGGAGCTGAACCGACACTGATGTAGATCTTGTCGCGAGCGAGAGCGCGAATTGCGTTTGCGTTGCTTTTTTTCTTCTCTCCTTTTCGTTGTTGAGTGCAGTGGAGGGCACGTTCGCAATAAATTGAACGTCGCATGCCGTTTAGGAGGAGCACGCTACGCCGGGGAACCTGAGTGCATAAGCGAACGAATCGGTGCAGATTGGTGAGACCGGTCCGCCAAAAGCATCATTTGATCCTCTGAGATCTGGTGCGGAAGTGAGTCGTAGAATCGCCAACCGGCTTTTACTGTTGTCTCCCGTCTTGTCGTATGTAACCCGGCTGGGTTGGGCCAGGGGTGCGCACGAAAAGAAAGGCAGAATGAATTGATGTGGTCTTTATTTGCTTTCATTATTTGCATCAATTCGTGCAGCTTTCATGGCATGGCAGGCCGCGATACAGCATCAACATTACAATCACCACCCGATTCAGTTTTGTTCCACCGGACTGCACGTATTTCGAGCCATGAGTCCACATCTCGGCCGCATGAATATCCGACGGAATACCGACATCAAAGTGCAGGCGAAGAAATGCATTCGGCGCGGGGTTATGGGATCTACCACATGCGATAAGACCGCACTGTGGTCATCGTCACCGCGTGTCGTCGAAACTGGCCACAGACCATCAATCTAGCTATCTATCTCTGTGCTATTGGAGGCACGCTGCAAACACGCTGTGAAGGAGCGGACTATAACGCTGACATATGCACACCGTGACACCGGGCAGGCAACGAAAAGGAGCATTGCGCCGATTGCTCGCTCCCGGCCCCGGGCGGATGATGGTGCGAGGTGAATTAAGAGCGCACCTAATGCGATTGTAATTAATCGATTATTGGACGCGGCCCGCCAGTAGGTAACATGAATACGGTCGATGGCTGATCATGTTCCGGAGCGTGTACTGTGGTCAACCCTGGCGATGGAGAGTGAATAATGTGCTTAATTCCGTTCGGGAGGTCCAACTTTCACGCTGGTACGCTTGCTGCATGCGCAGAAAAACGACGTGAGCGTAGCATGGCGGGCGGCCGATTTAGAGTTGATTAAAATGTTACACACTAGCCGGAATTCTGCCTAAGGACAGATTGGTGGGGAATGCCGTCTGAGACCATGAATGCTCACAAAATTAACGGCTTTGTATTGCTCTTACTGGAGCTGTGTTTTTTTGCTTCCTTGGGTAAAGTGATCCAACCTCTGCTCAGCACCAGCGTCGTGCTGGATGAGGCTTCGAAAAACAAACGTACGGATTTGCTACACGACAAGTGAAATTCAATCCCTCCTCTTTGATGGACCTCTGAAAAGCTATCGGCACGCAGACAGGGAGCATAAATAATGGGACACCGTGAGCCGGGGCCACGTTTCACACCTCTGTTCGCTCTGGCGGTCAGCAAATCGTCTACGACCGTGGTTAACCGCGAGAGAGACAGAGAGCGAGTCCGTAGATACTAGCTAGCGCCAAATAAAGACACTCATTTCAACACCTCGTTTGAACCACTTCATCGTAAATGGGGTGTGTCGATGGTGGCAACGATAGCTTGCCACCCTGCGGCCGGCCAGGGAGCAACTTGCAGCTCCAGACAGACCACAGCACAAGACCAATGACGATGTTGTACCGCTGCCCTCTATTGTTTCCGCGCAGTCTTCTCCGAGCCACGGAGGGGGTAATGCCGAACGGAATACTCGTCGATGGGAAAGGTCGGGTCCTTGCGGTGTAAACAGACGGCGATAATCGCGCCTACTCGCAGCCTTCTTTGGGCAGCGGGCTGTTGTGCGCGGGTAGTCATCACACTTTCGAGCGAACAAACACACATGTCCACCATCTCCATCTCTTGATAGATCGATTGAAAAAGAAACCGATCGCCGTATCTCCGCTCTGCGCTCTGCGAGATTCTGCGGCGGATCCCGCGGTAGGAGCTGATAAATAATTAATAACCTGCATATGATTCCTAGATGCTTTTGTTTGCCTTTGGTTTACGGTGAAGGGTATGATTTAATTCGACTCTTCACGAAGAAAGGATCTCAATGGAGGGGAGGCGTTGAACGTGCTTCACGCAGCGAGATGCATAAGCTACTTGGGTGGAAAAAACGCCTGTAAATATATTCATGTTTTCATTGATCCATTCATCGAAGCGTGGGCTGGTGTGTGTGTGTGTGTGTGTATTTAACGGATTGCGGTTAAAGAGTTTGCATACAGAAACTAGGGTTTGGCAAGTTAAATGAGCCGAATGGGAAGAAAAACGGATGAACAAAATCGCAAGGAAAAGGCATTGGACGCGCAGAACGAAACGGACGGAGTCCCCGGAGATGATGGGTATGTTTTACAAATTGACTCTTTTTTCCGCTCGATGTGGTTGCGTTTGCGGCTTCGCCTAAAACCAAAGGTGACGCGAGGGGAAACGAAGGGAGGGCGATCATGAATGAGGAATCAAATTACACACCACCACCCTGTTCCTCATTGTTGAAACTCGGTTCAAGTAGTGATGGTACGGACTTAATGATTGTGGTGAGGCGGTTTTGCTAACGGAAGAGAAATTTTCTAACCATAATCGCTTAATAGTTAATGTGCTTCAATTAATTGTACTTTAACATTTCAATTACTATCATTGTTCCATATCGCTTGTCATTCCCTGGTGAAAATGAGCAGATTAGTAACAGCTTCACTTTCGCAGCTTCGTTCGATATCCTTACAATCCAGTGGCAACTGGTGATAGAACTCAAGACAGCAAACAGTAATCAGCACCGGCAGATTGGTTTAGTGCCATTCCTAATAGTAAAACTATTCGGTAGTTTGCGTTCCGAGAATATTCAGCGCACCCTTTGCACCTAACTCAAACTCCACCAATCAACGGTTAAAAGGCAAACACAGTACCAACAACAATTTCTCGCATCTCAGAAAGACACCAGATCGCCTGTTGACGATGTTGTCGTCGAGCGTGGCTGTTGATGCTTCTGTTGTTCTTCCTACTGCACAAACACCCCTTTTCCATTGCCGGTGACCAGAAGAATGTGTGACCATCCAGACACCATAGAACCCGGGGCGGCCACGCCAAGCAAGACAGCAGCGACAAGCAAACGCACTTTCCAGACAATTTATTATGCGCGGCGTATGGAATGCGCGCACGAACCACGGCTTCGATTCGCTGGCGTCGGTTCGCTGCAATTGTCGTCGAAGTTTTTTTCTGCGCCCTTTTCGGACGCACGAGTCTTACGAGATTGTGTACTTGCTTGCTGACTTGCCACCAACACAGTCCAATGTCGTTTGGAGGTGTAATTTATGTTTTTCTGGTTGGTCTCGCTTATTCTCGGGAAGAAAGGCACATACTCCTGCACGCATATTTCAGTGACTTCATAAATGGCCTTGTGCGCCCTTCGATTAGCGGGCGCAGGAAGTTAGTGAATGCTGCGCAAGCGTCATGTACACGGCTTGCCAAATACAATGACCATTGCCTGACGATCGTTTGTTTCACTAATTATCGTTCCTTGGTTAGCGCATCCACCGTATGCTTACAGTGTCAGGGTG
Organism: Anopheles dirus; assembly: GCA_000349145.1. NCBI lineage: Eukaryota > Metazoa > Arthropoda > Insecta > Diptera > Culicidae > Anopheles > Anopheles dirus. Next base: position 1,277,192 of record KB672968.1, read on the forward strand.
CTCTGTTATTTGGGCATCTTTCCGAATAAATCATTTTCGTGGGCTCACTGCAGGAAGGCCGATTACACGCGCAACAGTTATTTGCCACATCGTCATGTCAGCTTCTTTCAGTCTCGTGGAAGGAGCTTCTGTTTACTCTACACAGTTTCCCTTCGGTAACGGTTTCACTGGATGGGGTGTAAATCATAAAAATTAAACTGCTCGTAATACGCTGTAGATTGTAATTAAAATTTTACGATGCTTATCATTTTTGTCAGTCCTTTGTTGGTACGGCCTCGGCAAAAAGTTGGTAACGGAGGTTACCTTGTTTGTTTTTTTTTTAAATACATCCAATTTTACTCACTGCTGTTTACTCAACCAACCGCTGCTAAACTGGTTGTACAGCACCATGAAGTCTGTAAACGATTCCGCATATTGTAAAAACATGGTTGTCTCATTAGCAATGATCCAAACAAAAACGCACGTCACAAACAAATGATTCTAATGTGTGACTAGTATGACTCACTTGTCAGGCGCTTTATCCGCTTCGTGGTTTTCGCATGTAGCAAAAGTGGCTGAAATCGCCTACGATTCTGTGCGAAGATTCAACGCCAGTCGGCCATCTCAATCTGGGCTTATAACGCCCCCTCTGTCCATGATAATGCCCTAAAGTGAGTAGGATTAACAAGTTGGTGTTATTTAGATCTGTTGAATTCGGTAAACGTTAAAGCAAATAATGGGATGGGATTATTCGCCGCCTAGTGTTTGTTTTGTTTTCCTGCACTTTGGAAACTTTTGGGCTGAATTTCAGTGGTTAAAAGATCTTCTGCAATTATCTTGCAAAATCTGACGAATTGCTCGCCACAGTCGGCCGCCTGTTTCTTTTCTGTTGTATTGAAAAACATTTCGGCCTTTCGAATGGTACGGCGGTAGCGGTAAAGAACCCTAAATATGTAATTACTTTATTATTTTCCGTTCCTTTTGCATTTCTCTTCCAGGGCAGGAAAGCATCGTACTTGTTTTTCCTTTTTCCCGTAGTCGTAATGAATGAGGACTCGCAGACTGAAAGCCCATAAAAGTTGATCACTTTCGGTAATTTTGTCTACAGCACTCACACATTTAACAGTACAATCATTAACAATAATGATGCACCGCAGGCTGTACCTGAAAGACGCACTGCAGTGCATTTAGCTCACTGTATAGTCATAACCATAGCATAAAAAAGACAACTGATAGTGCGATACAAATACAGAACAAATCTAAATAATTTCAGCACAAACCTAAATAATTAATAAAGTTAAAACTTTTTTCGTTCAACGTGTTTTGTTTATATGAAAGATGTGGTATAGTGTCTGAAGTATTTTTTTCTTTTCAAATATTTGAAACCCAATTTGTATAATGCATAGTGCATTTTTGTTTACTATAATGTCTAGTATCTTGATGATAAATTAATATCATCGAAAATATTGAATAAAGTTTTCATCTTTTATAATATTAATAGCATTGAATATCTTTTAAATCCAAATGCAAAAACGCATATTCCAAAGTTGATAATGTCATTTGTTTGTAACTGCAAATCACGTACTAATAAGCGATTGAACTGATGAAGCCATTGAAAGATATCAGACGTTTAAGCAAAGCACAGTATCATTCCACCATTCCCAACATCGATGTCTTCTTTTCTTTCGCTTCGAGAGGGGTTGGCGAAATAAAAACTCAAAAAAGCGAACCAGAACTATACATAAGGTAATGCAAACAAAGACATCTCAGCGATGGGCCTTTTTCACGCGATATCATTATGTGCCCCGGTAGCATGATGAGAATGCACGAACATGCCGAGGCGTGTGCGTGCGAGCATCGATTGTACCAGTGGTCGGAAGGTAGTTAAATTGCATCTTGCTCGTCGGAGATTCGTGACGGTGCCGGTGTAGATGCCGGTAGGTTCATCGTTGTTAACATCGTTGTGTGATCGTTGCCAGCCGGGTATGGTCGTGCTCCGAAGAAGGATCTTCTCGGTTTAATCCGAGAGCTTCTGCGCTCGATCGCGTGTGGTGCTTCGTTTTGTGATACAACACAATCATGCTCAACCGGTCGTATGCGGTGTGCAAAAATTGAGATGAAAACGACAGTCAAAGGAGCAAACGCGACCAGAGAGAATTACTGATCGTGCCGCTGTAAGTGATCGATTCGCTCAGGTGAGATACGTAAGATACATCACGATTGATCAGGTTCGATCGTTCCCTCCAGCTCAGTTGTTTTCGACGGTGTGGTAGGAATCTGAGAGAGAGAGAGAGCCGCCGCTGCAAGAAATGTAGCGTGTTGTTTTGTATGGTGAGTTTTCTAACAAACATATAAAACGTTCCCGTTGGTGGGAGGCGTCTAAACAAACGCCCGATTTTCTGCCGGTACGCTTGCCTTTCTATGCGTATCTATAAATCATAATGCTTCGTCGTTTAGGTGGGCGTGACCAGACGCTTATGCGCGACCCAAGCATGTTGTGATTGTTTTTTTTTATTCAACATACGCTGTAAAATCTCGTAATGCATCGTGTGGATTGCTTTATATCCGTGTAAAATCAAAATTTATTAATTATTTTATAACTATTCAATATTCAAGCCAGCACAGAGCAATCAATTGTGCTAGTTGTGCTGCAATTATAATAGAAACCCCCTCAATAAAGAGCCATTATTGTTTTTTTAAATAAAATAATTCTTTATTAATGCGTAAAATGTCATGTTATGTGTAGACTTAACATAACAGAACAATGACATATAACATAAATTTGGACGTTACGAGGAGAGACAACATTGAAGTATATTTAAATCAATCACAGCATCGTTGTTACCAACGATGTGGATGACATAATTTGCAAAAAGACGCAACACTGTGGTTCGTTTTTCGGCATTAATGTTGGGTAGAATGCTGAAGCGAAGGCTGTAGAAGGACGGTTGTCATTGTTCGAGGCTATGCTCGTTAATATATGCCAAAGAGTTAAAGAGAGAATAACATGATTTCACCTTCTTCTGTTATAACTATCAATAATCTTTTCCCTAGGATAGTCGTATCGATTTTCGTTATTTAATATTCTATTGCAATGCTTACCACACATGTTTTATTGGGTACTTCCGTAGAAAGAAGACAATTTTTCAGAATCTGAATATACCAGCATCTCGTGGAAATATCCGGATCGTATCATCCTGAAACCAGTAGCCTAGAATTACCGGTCCCGGTTCATACGGGAGCAAGTGAATCGTTGAATGACGATGGTGTTGGTAGAAGAAGTTTATTGGTGTAAACAAAAGGGTACTAACGCTCAAAAGAAAGATCATATTGCATTCCATACAGTACGTCTTGAATACAGTATACGCTGATGATACTTTTCCTGTTGCCTCCAGTAGGACCACCGTTCAGCCAGTTTGTATGAACCATTTACGGACGCGAAGGCACAACGCTGCTGGTGGTGTGGTCTTTTGTGGTGGATGGTGAATAATGGTAGGGCTGCGCGAAATTTGAGAGCTTCCCTCCGGTGTGTTTGCGCAGTCCCGTGCGGCGTCATCGCTATGCGAATGATCGTGAGGTTTCCTTTTACAAGATTTTCAAGCCGTGCTTGTATTCGCCCTTTCGGTATGGGCGCATTCAACATGGCCAGTTATCGCCAAAGTGTTGCACCGGAACGATGGTGTGTCATATAAAAAGGATAAGTAGTATTTAAAACGTTATTTACTATTCTATTCCGGTCGTGGCTGTTGGTCTACCATTTATAGTGTGAGCCAAGCCGGAAACTGGGAGGAACAGACAGCTTCCGAGTGTCACGCCGTTTAGCACTTTACGACTGAAATAGTGTTGATGATGACAGTAGCATATTTCTACATTTTTTCTTCCAAAGCTTTGTAGCATTGAAAACAAGCTGTTCTACAAAGTTTCTTTTATCATTTCCTGTACCATGCTCTAGCATCGTAAACTATCTCAATTCCACGTTAAATGTCACGGAACGAGGCTCTGTAAGGGTCCATTTCCTTCCTTACCACCGTGGGTGGTTACATGTTTCGGAAAAGGGACAGGAACAGTGGAACAATGCCGTCGCTATCGTAGCTGTGGAACTAATTCTCTGTCGTCATATTTATTGAATTCAGTCACTAGCAGAAGAAATAACGGCGTATGAATTCCTTTCGATCAATTATGGTTCGTATAGTTTCTTGTTTAGGGCTCATTGCACGAGGGTTCAAGTAGGATTGCTGGTTTTTATGTGCCCATGTATCTGATGAACCAACACCGATCAAAACAAGACAACGTGCGCCACTTTTTATCGACCGCTTTTGATGTCTCCATCCATCTTCGTTAATGCTCGTTGTATGTCGTAGGTCGAGGTTCACTTTCTCGTGTTTGATCGATATCTTTTCAATTGATTTAAAGCGAACTCGACTGGCTGAACGGCCGGTTTGCATACGTTGCTAACTTTCATTTGAATACGACGAATACGTTGATTACCGTCATAGTTTGCGCTGTGCGTTAGTGAACATGGAAACTCTGCGCGGAAACAATGCGCGACGCTATCTGATACGATCGTTCCGAATAAGTCCAACATAGGGAAGGTATGTTGTGCAGGAAAGGGGTAGGGGAGTCGTCGAGATGAATTATTAAAATGTTCAAAAATGTACCAGCGATCATTATCGTTTCAGCTGCACCAGTAACATTTTTAGTCATGACTGTTGTTGCAGCGACACAACCTAGGCGATTGGGATTGGTTTGTTGCGTTATTGTTTATTTTTTCTGCCTTTCAAGATAGCTTTTCTGTTGCATGCCGCAATATCGCACATCGTAGGGAACGATTATAGATTGTACACGGATTGTACCGCAAAACGATCGTACTCGGAATGGAAATCTACCGAAGTGTACAAGCTTTTTTCCCCGGCGAGTTTTATGGTAGTACAGTGATGTCATAGTAATATGTTTGAATGAAATACGATCTCTATAAATCCCATTTTCTCTCCGCTCCTCTTTGCAGCTTGCCGAGTAACGCAAATTTCGCCGAGTTACAATTCCTGAGTGCCCGTCGAGCCGCAGTGGCAGCGGCCGTAGCCAGTGCTGAGGCCGCACAAGTTAGTGGGACAGTATTACCTCCACATCCGCCTGCCCCGACAACGGTGGTACCTTTAACAATTTCTCCACCGGCCACATCTGGTACATCGCTGAAAGGAGACGGCGAGCGGTCCTGCAGTACCGGAGCGAATGGCACCACTCCGATCGGTAATGGAACATCACCGGTGACTGCCGGCACCGGCGGAACTAGCCCGGGACTACCAACGCCAAACGGTACCACCGGCACAATCGTGGGGCCTGCTGCTGGCCAGACAAACATCCCCTCCGTGCCGGTGCCGCATCCCGGGGACTTTCATCCTGCCTACAGAATACCCGGCTACATGGAACACCTCTACTCGCTGCAGCATGCTTCGGCGTCCCTCCACGGTAAGGATCATCATTATTAGCTTTGGGTTTAGCATGTCCGCTCCCAGGTGTCAATCCTCGGCCTAGGCGAATAGCCTTTCAAACAAAACTGTAACCGATCATCAACTACGCGGCTGCTTGCGCGGGCCGGAAGTGTTCGTTGGGGCAACATTTCGAAACACCAACAATGACATCAGAACGTTCGCCTGTGATTGGGAATGCTCGGTGCAAACAAATGGTTCCATTAGCCGTTAAAAATATACCTGACTCTCGTGGTGCTTGGTGGCTTCCTGATCTCCGCTTCCGTCCCTGTTGTCGTAATGGTCCCTATCGATCATTCTAGCGGCGCTCGAATACAACATCCGGCAGTACGTGTGCTGAAAGGCAAAACACGGAGTGATGGGTTGTGACCGGGGCCGGTATTTTAACCACCGAATGACTAATGTCTCCGCCTTGTCGTATACTACTCCCGCACGCTGCTACGGTCGAAGTTTGGCAGTGGAATTTGAAACAGGATCGTCCCGCGCTCGGAAGTAACACGTTCATCCGTGTGTGTGTGTGTGTGTGTGTGTGTGTGTGTGTGTGTGTGTGTGTGTGTGGGGGGGGGGCAGTCTGGTGGAGTGCGGGGTGTGAAAATATTTTTTCAGAAAACTCATAAAACTCACTACTCTTTCGGTGCGCTGTACCAAGTGACGTACAGAGAGCGCACATTCTGCGCTAGCCAGCACAGACCAGTGTCGTCGTAGGGTACAACATTTTTCATACCCCAGGAATGTGCACAGGCAAACATTTGAATGAAATAAAAACAACAATAAAATGCAGACAAATTACTGCCGCCCGCCCCCTTCACTCCTACGTACCAAGGGTAGCTCGGCAGGTCTCGGGAAAGGAAATAGAACTGCAGCAGCCACTGTTGACGGTACACCCGAGCACCACTGTGGGGGCGCCTTTGGTCTTTGGTCGACTCGCTCCACACCGGGGGATAAATGTGAAAGTGAGGAACGGAGATGAGGGCACCTAGAAGGGTTACCTATTTATAAGTTCGATCACGTCCATGTTTCCGAGATGTTGGAAGAATTCCGTCACACCCTGTGCACTGCTGAGCTCTCTCTTTGCCGACGTTTTCCTGTCGGCACTGTTTACCATTATGTTTGGTGGTATTAACACTATTTTGGTGTAGTTTTTTTATTGTTGTAAATCGTTTTATCTCACCGGGTGTGAAACGAGAGAAGCGTAATAATTTATCTATACGCAAATATGAATACTTATTTCATTTACGTATGATAAATGCGCTATGTGCATTTCGTTCCCGAAGACGAATGGACCTTGGCTAATTTATTGATGCAAACCACTGATACGTGACGCATAAAGCAACATTTTCCGAGCGAGGGAGAAGCGGCAGTGACAAAAACAAAACACGCGCAACATGGGACACCAAGCCATGTGATGCAGTTTTGCAGCAGTTGCTTCTAGCAGTCGGTAGAACGCATCCAACGCATATTCTAGACATCGCTTTGATCCCGTTAGGGCTTTGATCACGGGATTAGGATATCTCAGGGCAACTTCTGCGCCCGGCACCGTCGGTCGACCTCCGTACAAAATGTGATCTAAGGAGCACTGTTCACTGTCGACGTGCCCTTGATGCACGTTTGGACTCCCAACTAACGTTATCTGAAACGCACGTAGCATACCGAGCGTCTAAGACGCTCTCCCTCATTCGTGACATTAAAACGCCGCTCGTTGTTTGCTTCCCCCAGGCTTCGGGGCAACTTTGCTCGAGTTTAGTGAATTTGCCGTAGGTGGACCATGAAACCTGTCACAAAACAAATAACACACAGCACCTGATGTATTGCGTCTTACTCTTACCAACACGCACGATGGAGTGATTATGCATTCTCGTATTCCTGTTGCCATGCTCATTCGCACGATGCCCTATTGGATATGTACAAGTTGTCACCGCGAATGAGTGCTGCCGTGATTGAACGATCCCCACTCCGTGGTTTGATCTACTGCGAATGCACAGTACCAACCGATTGATTTCGTCAGTCAGGCCTATTCGGTTGTGTGCACAGATACTTTACGATTGGTTATAAAACCATAACAATAGGCACGCATAAAGAAGTGGAATTGCGCGATGACACCATGGCTGAATTCGGGAAGCCTTTGGCAGTGTCGATGATCGTTAAAGGCAGCCGTTGTGCGAAGGTGTTAGCGGAATCGGAAATGAGATGTCGAACGATCGCACTCCCTAATATGTTGTGTAATTAACGCCTCGTTATTTTATCCATTTCGTTCGCAGGCCTCGGGTTGACATCGGAGTACATCAATGCCAGAAACGCAATTGCCGATCTACACCCGGCCAACTCTCTGGCCAGTGCAGATTTTCACTTCAGCATCGACGCGGCCAGCCGTCTGAACAGTCCCCGTCCGGGTAGCATTCGCGCAAGTGTCAGCCGAAAGCGTGCACTGTCGTCATCACCATATTCCGACTCGTTCGACATAAGCTCTATGATACGGTACTCGCCAAACTCCTTAGCCTCTCTAGTGAACGCATCGCGTAGCAGCAGCACAAGCGGGTCATATGGCCACTTGTCGGCCAGTGCGCTTGGGCCAGCACTCGGTATGCACAACGCTATGCCGCCACATCTGCAGCATCTGTTGCGTAGCAGCGGCTTTCTCCATTCTCTCCCGGGGCACCATACCCCAACGGCCAGTATGTTTTCGTTGTCCCATCATCCGCTGCATCCAGGACATTCATTAAGCAAACCACAGGTAAGAATCGTTCACAACCAGCCACTGATTCGTTATCACGCACAACGTTATTCTAATGGTACTGTTTTCATCTCTTTCCAGCAAATAACCGACTTGTCCAGCAAAAGACAGGAGCAACCGTCCTCCAGCTCTCAAGTGGCCCGCGTAGAGGCGGACAGTGCCAGTAACGCTCAGCAGAAGAAGTTGCGCGTCAAACGAGAATGCCCGCCGCAATCGTACAAGTCAAACGCGCAGGAAGATTGTTCTGCTATGATCACCTCGAACCACCTTGCGAGTCCCACATCCACTCAAGGGCCTACAAATGGGACTATTTCGACTACATCCGCGACACAGAACGGTGGGCTCAACCTAAGCCCACTGCAACGGGAGGTACATAACAACGGAGGGCATGGAGCGGAACACGGCAGTAGTCTCATCGGTGGTGGAATTGACCTCAACTGTAATGGAAATACCATTGGTGGAGGCAGTGCGTACGGAGAAGAGGGGTGTGGTCGCGATGGAGGCACACGGGCGGATACCACGGATCCGAAGGACGAACCGGGTGATTTTATTGAAACCAACTGTCATTGGCGTGAATGCTCGTTGGAATTTAACACGCAAGATGAATTAGTGAAGCACATCAACAACGATCATATCCACGCGAATAAGAAATCGTTTGTTTGTCGCTGGGAAGATTGTTCGCGCGATGAGAAACCGTTTAAAGCGCAATACATGCTAGTGGTGCATATGCGCCGCCATACTGGTGAAAAACCGCACAAGTGTACGGTAAGTACACCATAAATGACGTTCGAAAGCAACGATATTCTAACGTCTATGTTTTTTCCCGTGTCATTATAGTTTGAAGGGTGTTGCAAAGCGTATTCAAGACTGGAGAACCTTAAGACTCACCTTCGCTCACATACGGGCGAAAAGCCATATACTTGCGAATATCCTGGATGCAGCAAGGCCTTCAGTAATGCTTCTGATCGCGCAAAACATCAAAACCGAACACATAGCAATGAGGTAATTCTAGCATATATAAAAACATTAGATTTTGGTAGGGTGTTGTGCCGTAATCTAATTGCTTTATTTTTGTTGCACCGTTTTTTTAGAAACCATACGTATGCAAAGCGCCAGGTTGCACCAAGCGATACACCGATCCTAGTTCGCTTCGAAAGCATGTAAAAACCGTTCATGGAGCCGAATTTTATGCAAATAAAAAACACAAAGGCAACAATTACGGTGGCGGTGGTAGTAGCGGTGGCGATGGGCCTGGAGAGGATGGCGAAGGATCCAACCACATGTTTGACAGCAGCCCACACAGTGAGGACAAAACGACTAGTATGAGCAGTCCTAGTATAAAGTCAGAATCGGATGCAAATTCCCCGAGCCATCCGCCAATCAACAGTCCTATGTCACTGTCGGCGCTTACCGCAGGGCTCGGTGAAGACTACCACGATGGTGGTAACATGCAGCTCGGCAGCATCGTCGGACTGGATGATCCCGCCTGGCCGTACGTGGACGAAGACCTGGAAGTAGCCGATCTTCCGTATGTTCTGCGTGAGATGGTGGATTTGGGTGGCCCCACGGGTGCCGCTGCTGTATCGGCACGTAACAATCCGAGGAATCGATTCAAGAATCGCATCAATAACAAAGGTTCACTGCTGGGCAGTAGCCCTCTGTCCAACATTCCGGAAATGAATAGCCAAAACATGCACAATTATGGGCTGGGCGAGCTAAACAGAAAGATTACTGATCTCAAAATGGAACCGGGTGTGACGCCACCTCCGCAAACTATGACACATCCGTCACCTGCGATTGGTAAGACTGGACCGACTGATTCAACGCGCCCGTCACTTCCACCAGCGTCCACTACCACGACGATGATGATGATGAACGCGTACCTGAATCCGGCCGCTGCACAGAACCGTCGGGATAGCAACAACAGCACAACGAGCAGCTCCTACTACAGCATGCGCTCGGCAGACATAAGCCGGCGTGGCAGTCAAGCATCTCAACAGAGCTCAATCTCCACTATGCGGCCAAGCTACTATAACTCGTCGTCACTGTACGATCCTATCTCACCCGGTAGCTCGCGTCGATCGAGTTCCATGTCAACGGCCACAACCGGTGGACAAAGTTTGCCTCCACCGCCATCCTCCCACCTGATCTCAACACACCTTCAGCGGTTCGGTGGCAACGGCCAGATGGTTGGCTCGATGAATGGTATGGGGGCACAGTCCAACGGAAACGGAAGCGGTTCTCGACACTCCATACCGAACAATATGACCAACGGTGGTATGGGTTACTACGGTCAACAGCAGAACGTTCTGACCGGTCAAGTAGATCGCCGTATGTCAGAACCAGTAGCATCTAACGCTGCATCGGGCACCGGATCCATGATTGGACGATTAAACTCCCAGTACTTTAGCCGTCGCATCGGTACCGCACCAAACGCAACCGCAACCGCACGTGGTCCATCAAACACAAGCGCCTCTGCCGTACCGTCCTGTACGGTCACTTCTATTGCTGAAACTGGACCAGCATCTGGTAGCAAACTTCAGTCTGCACCTCCTACTACCGGCAAGCTACACCCGAATCAGGAGGTAGTACTAGATGAAGTCGAGGAGGGTGAAATGGTAGAAAATAAGCTTGTCATTCCGGACGACATGTTGCAGTATCTTAACCAGGTTGCGGATATGGCTGGAGATGCGGGAGCGGCAAACAATAAACCTGCTGCCCAAACTGTTCCTACCGAAAGTGCACTCGCTAGTCCGGAAAATAATCCCTGGAACACTCCTCAACATGAGAACGGAATCAATGCCGGGAATAGCCTTCCGTTGGGACCTTCAGAAACTTCTGCCAATGTGACGGCAAATTTTACGCAGCCACGATCGACTACTATGAACATGCTTATGAGCCCACAGTCTCAGTACAGCAACGACGAGTCCAGTCTCATCAGCAATGTTATGTCACCGCAAACGCCACAACACCAAATGATGTCACCGATGATGCCGGAAAATGCGGTGGCTCCACCAACACCCACCACCAGCAACTTTTCTACTCCCTCTACGGTCATGTCACAGCAGATGCAAACGCAGGCTACACCCGTGCAATGCCAAATGATGCACAATGGCATGCAGAATTTCAACAACGTTCACAACAACTACCCTCAGCTCAACGGTGCCAGCTGTTATTCGCAACAACAACAACAACAGCAGCAACATCAAGTGCATCCGCAACAACAACAGCAGCATCAACAACAACAGCCACTTCCGCATGGCCGAAGTCGTCCAATCGCCTGCTCTAACATGATCGGGTATTATCACCGAACCGACCAGAGCGCTCACCACTGCTGCTTAGCTATGATGATGCAGGGATCGCTGCACATCAATCACCCGACAAATACCGGTGCTACACAGCAAAATGCCCACAGCCAGCTGCAACCGCCATCTCAAATGAACAATCAGTACAAGAACCCTTTCAGCCTTAACCTCGTCAGTTTCAACGGGGCTAGTAACGCCCAGCAAGATCCGTTGTCAACCGCGAACAATCCGCAAACGACAAATGGAGAGATACAGTGCGGTGACATTAGTCAGTCGCAGATGTCACCAGCGATAGCGGCGATTGCTCCGTCGGCAAATAATGCTGCTACCACACTAGACACCGAAAACCGACAGCAGCAGGTGGGGTCTCAGATGGCCACTCCAGTCCAGCGGCAGCAACCGATGGAAAGCAGCCTGCAAACACCTCCTTTGCCATCGACACCGACCGGCTTTGGGGAGACGGCAGCGGCCGCGGCCCCACCGCCGGCGCCGCTACCAATGTCTCTTACCGCCGACAACGATATGACGATGGGGCAAACGAATCAGGGAAACGCCATGGGTTCGGACACGTACCAACGGACGTTGGAGTATGTGCAAAATTGTCAGAACTGGAACGAATCAGCGGATATGGTCAGTAGCAGTACGCATCCTTCATCTAATCTTGTCATTAATGATATGAGCACCTCGTTGAGTTCGTACTTCGAGGAAGATCGCTATCTGCATATGATACAATAGACATTCGATTGCCATTACTAGTTTAAAAGATAGATTTCTTACTGTTTGAAGGATTATCAGCTACCAGGTACGATGGCTGTACGCCGTGTGTAGTTCATAGTTCGGCGTATAGAAACGAGCAGCTGGATGATTGTGTGATCAATCCTCTTAAAATGTGTGTATTGCGAAAGACTGTGGTAATATTCTTCGATTTTCTCCATCATATACTTCTGTTGTCGTTTCCCATCCCAGCATGCTTTTGTTTTTTATTCTTCAATGATGGACTTTCAGTTGTACATAGGTCACTAAGTTGTGTAAGACAAACAAGTAGTAAAAGTAGTAGGAATAGTAAAGCGAAAAATCAAACAACTGTTGCCCATGGTAATGGGCATTAATTACACTGTGGATTTATTTGGATGTTTGGAAGCATAATGCCGATATCACTACCTGTACACGCTAGGCTAGGCTGATAAGGATGAGTAAACAAAGCAAAGAAAGATAATAAATGGTTCGTTAAATATTGATGAAAAATTAAAATGTCTTACTGTAGTGCATTATTAACGTGCAAACAACTGACGTGATGCCAATTTACCAGAATATCAACGCCACATTTGGGAAAATCCTCCCCTACGTCACTGGGGCAATTTGTTCAGCGGGTTTGGGTTTTTGCCAGCTTACAAAAAGTTGCTTTCAAGGTTTGGTGATAACGGCGACGGAAATTCCGACAAACGCGCTGGAGCGCGTCGGAAAAAAATGCGAAGCGTAAAGTAGTTATGCCTGTTCTCGCTAAGAGATAAGGTCGGACGGGATATGTTGCTGATCAGCAGTTTGAGCAGATCTGTGCGCAGAGTCAAGATGCGTTTCTTCGTAAGCGGTTTGATTGTATTATGTGTTTTAGTGACTGCAAAGGGCGATTGTAAGTAATAGCTGTGCATTATGTTTCGATCTTCTATTACAGTTCATTTTTGCAGGGCTCTTTCCGGATGAGGTGCAGTTCGATATGAGCGATGTGCTGAATAAAAACTGTGGCGACAGTCCGTACAACGATCGCTTTAAGCCAGAAAATGGTAGATTTTTTGAAAATCCCTGGTTGGTGTTGTTCCGTCATCCTGAGGAACAAGATCCATTCTGTCAAGGAACGATTATTACCAATCACCATGTGTTGACTACAGCTATATGTACGGAAACGATTGAGGTTAACATGTAAGTACTCACGTCCCGATGGGTTCTGTTTATGCTTTGTGTACTAACAATGTATTCCATTGCTTCTATACAGAACCATCGTCGTTCTTGGTGAATACAATCGTGCTACCGATCCAGACTGCAGTAACTCGGATGAATGCCAGGAGCCGCGTGTAACCGAGCTGCTTGCCCGCCGGATCATCGTTAATCCGAAATTCCTCAACGATACGTACGAAAACGATATTGCACTGGTAACGCTGAGCCAACGGATCAACTACAGCAACAGTTCTGTGTCGTTTCGTAACACATTGCACACATCCTTAAACGGTTCGGACAATTTATATCAATTTGTGGATGTTTATTTGCAGGTATTAAACCAATCTGCTTGCCTTTGACTCCGATAATTGCCTCCTGGATTCATGTACCAATCGCGTACAACACCCTATGGACGGTGGAGCACAGTGTTCCGCAGCAGATTAAGATGAAATATATTGAACATGACACTTGCAAAAGCCAGATGCAAGACATGCTCTTGCTGCACGAGGAACAAATATGCGCACGGTATGCCATTCAGTCCGGTTCCAGTCTTGTCGGTGGTTCCGGATCACCGTTGCTGGTGGAGCATCACGATCGGGCGTTTCAATTTGGCATTCTTTCTATTGGATTACCGGACGCCGGCTTCTTGGATCCGTTTGTGTATGTAAATGTAAGTTCTCACGTGAAGTGGATTCATGACGCTATTGCGCATGATTTGCAACAATAAACTTGTTTATTCACAATCTGTACCGAGTCTAGTGTATACTTGTCCCGGGGATTCCTGATGCTGCTATGACCCTTAGCACTGCTACTATCTCGCTCAGCACATTAATCCGCTGTAATGTATGCTTGTTGTTCAAAGTCTCTTTCCATCGTGTCTAAAAGCCAACTGTAGAAAGGCGCAATGGGTGTGATAACGTACGGCTCGTGCAACTTTGCCGGGTAGCGCGGTCCGTATGAAAGCAGGCCGATTAAAAAGATCCGATTTCCCTCATGAACCGTGTAAATGGGGGCTCCACTTCCGCCTCGTAAATTTGGTTCCAACGCAGGAGCAGTTGGTTGCGTATGTTTCTCATCGAAAACGATGCAAAACATTCCATTCGCTAGAGATACGGTGTGCCTGGGCAGAAGGGCCGTACATTCATGTGGGCTGATTGTTTTCATCATATACTGTTTCGGTACAGTAGAAAGCCCCGTGTCCCGTCGCCCGCACCAGGACGCTATTAGAAGGAACGTACTCTGAAGGTCGACATCACGATTAAGACAAATAGGAATCACAGAATCGCCGTCCGCATTGGCCGAAGATCTTAACCGCACCAGTGCCACGTCATTTACTTGTCGGAACGAGTCATAATCGGGATGAATTATAATTGCATCGACAAGAATGTCTTGCACTGCTGGAGCACATTTCTCTTCTCCTGGGGTTTGCTGCTCACAATCAATTACAGTCGAGCTGTTGTGCTCACCAATTCGTACGTATGCCCTGCGGATGATATTGAAACTTTATTGCTGGTTCTGCAGTTTACCCCAGGAGATACTTACAGCAGTCCCATGTCTTTAAATTGTGTCACGAAAACAGTTGTCAGTACGTATCTGGAGTTTATCAGTAGGCCTTGAAAAACGTAGTTCACAGTTTCGTCTTTTTTATAGCCGAATCGGGCCAACCAGGGGTGCTCAAACAAACGGCTGTCTACAGGAAACTCACTGTCGTAGTAACGCTTTCCACAATTTTCAGTGTTCAGCAGCGATCTTTCGCTAGATTCTGAACTATCGTCCACCTGCATCGCGGAATACGCGCAGCATCCTGCTCTGAATCCTAAAGATACGAGAAGCAACACGCTTACGGAAATGCGGCCCATCTTCACAGACACGTAATGCACATATTGAGCTCGACATTCTGAAAAGACATCAACTAGCTGATAATGGGTCGATTCCACTTCAATACACTGCTACTACAGTAAATGTCAGAGATGGCCAATATTATTGATACTCTCATCAACAGGCTGTGCTTTGCCGTTTCAAGCGATTTTTTAGCGTATTTTCCCTTTGTTGTGCATATATTTGTTGTGATTTAATGAAATAAGAATTTGGATAAGAATTGTTCTTGAATATGAATTTATTATTTTTTTATTCATCGTTGTAGGCGTATATTTTTCCACAGCGAAATTTTCCAATTGCGTTTGAAACGTTCAGTTTAGTCACCACTGTGCAAGCAGCAAATGTTATCATTTGCTCTAGGCATAGTCTAATCAACTTTTCGATTCTGCTCACTTGCAAATAAAGAGTGTACGCCCGTCTGAGTGGAAGTGCCTGTTCCTATGGATTGACAATGCGTTCGATTTTTGTTTACAAACTGTTTGTGATCCTTTGCGGTGTTGTACGTGGACAATGTACATCGATGGGAGCTTCTTTTGCTTGTTTTTGGTGCGTTTACATTGTTAATTGTTACTTTGCTTTCAGGGATGTTTCCTGATAAACTACATATGGAGCTGAGTAGCATAGTCAACAAAAACTGCGGCGAAATGCCGTACAGTGTTCGTGATCGCTCTGCATTTGGTCGAATGTATGAAAATCCTTGGCTGGTATTATTACGCCATCCCGAGGAAATTATACATTTCTGTCATGGGACAATCATCAACCATCGTTATGTGTTGACAACGGCAATGTGCAGCAAAACGGTGGTGACGAACGAGTGTGTTCCTTATCTAACATGCTTTCAAATGAGTTACTAATATCGTACTATATTTCCAGGCAAGCAACGAAACATCAACAAGCGACCGAGATTGTGCTCGGGGAGCATGATCTTTACACTGATCCTGATTGTGTAACTGCATTGAACTGTTCATTGCCAGCCACTATAAGGTCAATAGACAGTGTGATTGTGCATCAAAATTTTAGTACTACTTTGTTCGAGAATGATATTGCTATACTACTTATGAACGACTCTGTCCAGTTTGGCAACAGTTGAGTATAGTTGCACTCTAATATGTTGTGTGGTTTACAGCATTAGTATAACATGTTTATTTTTGTCATTAATTGCAGCTATTCAACCTATATGTCTGCCGTTAACATCGATAGCAGATGATATGGACCAACATAAGCAAACGTTATACAACACCGTTTGGTCCACAGAAAACTTCCCACGGCAAATTTGGATGCGCCACGTTTCTACATCCGAGTGCCGAGAACAATTGAAGAACACATTCACTCTCACCGAAGGTCAACTATGTGCGCGGATTTATGAAGAACATTCAGTTGATATGTCTGGAAGTGCAGGATCCGCATTGCAGGTAGACCATCACGGTCGCATTTTCCAGTTTGGTTTATTGTCGGTAGGATTTGCCAACGTTGTCGACAGAGCGCCTTATGTTTATAGTGACATATCGAAATACATAAACTGGATCCATAACGTTCTGCTGCTCGGTTCTTGAAAAGATAAATGGATCGTTCAGATTGTCACCTAGGTGGTAAAAAATGCTCAAAATAATTTACATTTACAATGTGAAAACGTATGGAATAACCATAAATTACTTCCATGTATCAACTATGCATGGAATACATGGCATAATAAAATGATGAAGGCATAATGATTTAGCTGCAAAATATGATTTATTTATTTGTTAATAACTTATCGGAGTACAACGGTCTACCCAAATAACTTAGCTCCTACTTTAGTATGATGCTTACTGACAGTAACGGAGACGCTCTTTGCACATTGAAGTAGACATGTTAAAATCGTCCAAATCAAGGACAACATTCAGTTAACGATACATAATCTGTAATGGGTTACTTTGTCCGTATCTTGTCCTAGTACGCTCTGAGCCAAAATGAAAATTAGTCCTCAATGTTATGTACGGTGCGAATATAATAGTATCGCTAATAAAGCAGACGAGTCAATTTCACCGCGCATAAGACGAAACAAAAAAGTGCACTAGATATTATTACGACAGTTATTTAGCGTTTTGAGGCCACGAGCGTAACCGTGCAAATAGACGTAGCGAGAAATTTCTCGTTGAGACTTTTCTCGCTGTCATTCGATGAATTTCGATGTAAAGTACATATATAAAAAAATGAGCTTTACATCGAAATTCATCGAATGACAACGAGAAAAGTCTCAACGAGTAAATCTCCGTTGGTTGTTTCCAGACGATTGATGGAGCGGGCTCAAAGAGGAAACCAGACAACAAAGGGAAGTGTACGCCCGTAGTCTTATATCGTACACACAATAACGCAAATATATAACGGTAATATATTGGGTTTCAAGCACATTGGGTCACGAAACTCCCAGTAAACTCTTACCATAAGAGCTTATATTTGGTTTGCCCTAGTTGATAACCTTTCTATGTGTTCGTTAAATGTTAGTTTATCATCAAGATGTCGGCTACACGAATCAACAAACAACGTTAGCAGTGTTCAGAGTCGTTGGCAACAGCTCGTGTCCTTGGAACGGAGTGAAAACTTGTCATTAGCATACGTTAGGTAGGAACTCACCAGCATTAGCGAAGACAAGGCGCTGATGAAGATTAGGAATAGTAACGACCCTACGATACTACTCGGCGGAACACCAGACGTGTTTGTGAAAGGGTGCGATAAATGAGAACCGATTTCAACATGGTAAGAGCAACATCACAAAATAGGATCATAACCAGACGTTAAAAACAACAGGTGCTCCAATCGTCCTTTTTTCCTCGAGTTGAATTTCTTGAGAACTACAGTGAAATGCAGCCAAGCATGTTATTAGGACCGGATATAGTCGTTGGTTTTCTGTTGCCAAGTACTGATAGCATAAGAGAGTCATCGATTGTCGGTAAATCAAAATCGATAGCATTGCATCGAGTATTGGTGGCAGCATTTCTGATAATTTAAATATCATTTATGATGGTAGCATTTCTGATAATTTAAATATCATTGGTAGGTGGACAGAAAGTACTAGCAAAGTGATCAGCAAAACGATTACGCACTTCTGGTAATGCTGATTTTGTAGCTCCATTGCAATGGGCAATGTATTGTGACTGATGCTAATTGTCAGTTTTCGTCTCTCGTTAACAACATTACAAAACTTCTTTATCTAAGTGTAGAGTGAACTTTGTGTTGAAGTTAGCTCGTTATAGCCTGCGGTTGCAACCCCGACAAGCAGAATGTGCAGATGAGAATGAACTTTTGTGTAAAGCAGTCTTCGATCTCGGATAGAGATAGATTTTGAGGGTCGATCATTTGATTTTTTAAACCACCTATGTTTACAAAACAAGGAAATAAGGGTTAAATTAAATAATACTTTTATTTAATTCAATTAAAGATAATTCGGAACAATATGAATCAAACAAGATTAAATTTTGTTGTACTTTCGAATTTCTACTTGTTATTTCAATATATGTGCTTTTAGCCGTAATGCTTATGATCCGGGTAAGTTTTGCATTTCATATAAATTTTTTTTTTATGTCAGCACGTCGTGCTGACATGGCCTGGTCACCAATCGTTCTCCAGGATACTCGGTCCATGGCTGCAGTCCTCCATCCGCGGTTGTGCCCGATCTCCGTCAGGTCGAGCTCCACTCGATCCAGCCAACGAGCTCGCTGCGCGTCTCTGCGCCTCGTGTCGAACGGGTCACTGACGAGAACCTTCTTGATGGGACAAGAGTCCGGCGTCCTCATCACGTGTCCCAGCCAACGTATCCTTCC
>KB672968.1:1327049-1427557 GCA_000349145.1 Anopheles dirus
TGTGAAATATCAATGAAAAACCAAAATTTCACGTTCACTTTCACTCGATCACTAAACGGGCCTTAAACAGTCGCCGGTGATATAAATATGCAAAAGTGTTTGTTAGCTAGCTAATAAAAAGAACTGTGGTTGGCTCCAGAGAGGATCGAACTCACGACCTTCGCGTTATTAGCACGACGCTCTAACCAGCTGAGCTATGGGGCCGAATGAAACGAGGGAATTTTGAACTAAACTTGATTTGCGGCAGCGTTTTATGCGCTACTTATGCGTAAAAGAGAAACTTGTTTTGTTGCAATACGGATTGCCTTAGAAAGTTATTTGATTAGCTAAATGGCAGGTTGTCTTCATTTGAAAAATAGTCACTACTGTAGTAGGTCGTACATCATGGCCGGTGTTCTCAGAGAAATATGTTTTACCAGGGTCACGAGTGCAACATTTTGGGTCACAGTAGTTTGTAGATTTTTCTCACTATTCAATCAGGTTAACATGCCGGCGTGTCGTGTATTAGTGAAATCAATGTTAATACATATTTATATTTTTTCAGAGCTACGGAACTGTACCGACAAAAGAACAATTGCAAGCCTGTGGTGGCCAGTGCTCGATTTGCCACGATAACTTCAATTCACCAGTCTTGCTCGAATGTAATCACATCTTCTGCGAATTGTGTGTTGGTACATGGTTCGATCGCGAACAAACCTGCCCTCTATGCCGAGCAAAAATTGTGGATGATCCTTCCTACCGCGATGGAGCCACGACGTTTTTCTTGCAACTATACTGAACCATTCGCAAGGCGACGGGCGTCACCTTGCATCGTCTCCATTCCTCAGCAATGAGTTTTCTCCATAGCCCTGGTTACTGTACTCTATTGATGGGTAGCCATTTTCATTTTTTTTTAAAGCTTTTTTGATTAAACAAGTTACATAGAACGATACACGATGCACTTATCTTTACACCGCATCGTGCATTTTAAAGTTGATGATGAATTGATAGTGATTGGGGAGTAACGCGGGCCGACTAATCCAAACACAATTGAAATGGATCTTGAAATCGAGCAAGAAGGTACAGCGAAGGGATACTTTTTATATATTTGCGCATAATGGTAAAACAGCTTCACTCACAGGCGTATTTGGAGGGAACGAGGTACTACGAGCTAATGAAACGGATCAGGAGGAAGTGATAAGAACCTGAAATATCGTTTGAATGCTGTAATACATTAGTCGTATTAACGTTAAGATGCACTGTAAACCATGAAAAAATGTACAATAGAATCATATGCAATAAAGTGATCCATAACCTGTTTGATGGATTTGTTAAACGTTAAAAAGAACCGTTCAAATGGGAATAATTTCCAGTTCATATAGGCCACCCCTTACGAACCTGTTGTTTTTTTGTACCATGCGTTTTGCAATATAGATTTTATTGCTCATCAACTAGTTTGCAATTGTTTCGTTTGCCTGCCATTGAGACGAATGTATCAATTTCTAGTTAGTAAATTAGTGCATTTAAAAGAGAAAACTAACTTTTCATCGCTTATTTTCTTGTTAACACACTCACTGACAACCGGCTACCCGGGTAATCAAAGCGTTTTTGATTTCGATTATCTCGAGTTCTATGAATGTTATTGATCTCAAATTTGCAATATGTGTCTAAATCAGGCTATTTTTCCAATAAAAAATAATATAATAGTAATATTCATTTTTTTACCTTTATTTTATACACCCCGTAAACTATATAGCCCGTAACCGGGATACCCGGGTAGTCAGCAACTTAAAAAGCTAATAACTTTGTATTGAGTATTTAAATTGAGTTGAAACCTTCGAACATAAAGTAGCATAACTTTGGGAAGACTTTCTATCTTCCGCCGTTTTCTTTTTATCTTTAATCAAAGAAGTGTCCATTTTTTCGAAGATGGACACTATCTTCGATAGTGTGCTATAACACCATCGAAATGCCACCACTGCCTTTCCGAAAGTGTGTTTTTATGATTTTTTCTTGAAAATCGTATTGAAAACTTCGGCTCTATGCATTCCAGAAGCATATATTGGATTTAATTTATATAAATCTCTAAAAACTGAAAAAATATCCGAGGACTAAAAATATGTATTCGAGAACTGATTTTCGAAAAAATGACCCTTTTTAAATTGGTAAAAACAAAAAAATAGAGGAAAGCAGAGAGCTTCGGTAAACAGATTCGGAAACTAGAATAGTTATTTCATTTCTAACTTCAAAGGTTGAACTAAAAAGGAATATGCATTCACAAGTTATTCACGTTCGAAGTCGCTGGCAGCCCGAGTAGCCCGGTTGTCAGGAATGTGTTGTGTTTTTGGTTGGTAGAGACAGGGTTGAACGGATTTTTTTGTTACCACTGTAACCGCAACCAAGGTGTTTACATATAGAAGGTGAATTTTTAACGATTCTTGAGGGCGCCATTGTGGGCAACGCTCTGGTCGTTCCACCATCCCAACCACCCGCTATGCCCGAGGGCGTCATATGTCATGCTCAGAAATGTCAAATTGCTCTGAACAATTCTACCTGGTAAATGCATATACCTTGACCGCAACCTAATTTTGTTTGACAGCTTTTCGGACGACAATTTGTTGGCCGGCAAATGCTAGAGCTCTCGTAAAACATGTCGTTGTCGTTTGTCTCATCAGACTTATTCTAGAGCAGCCACTTAGCGAAAAAACAATGTTTATTTGGCAAAATCATGTAGTGGAAACGTTGTTAAAGTTAATTAAATATATCCCAAACAACAGCTCAATAATACAGTCAGTTTCCGACATACGCGGTACTCGACATACGCGGATTCGGAGATACGCGGATTTCCAAATGTGACAGAATGCTGGGTTTATTACAACGATTTAGATTCTCCACTTGTCAACTGCCAAATCTCACCATTATAAAAATCTATAAGTTCTGGATAAGTATGCCAAAACACATATAAATATGTTATTTATACAATAATTTGTATTAATAACGTTTTCTATATCGTTTATTGTAATAACATTTCAATATATTTGCACTGTATTGAAGTTTAACGACAAATTCAAATTTTCAATGTCCTTTCAAACATGTACTCAAGAATTCAATCTTTTAATACCATGTATAAACGATATGTCAAGCAAAATTCGAGATACGCGGAAACTCGAGATACGCGGATTTCTCCGGTCCCCATTATCCGCGTAAGTCGGAAACTGACTGTATTTTATCATTATTTTCGTT
The DNA here is from genome assembly GCA_000349145.1 of Anopheles dirus. Taxonomy (NCBI): domain Eukaryota; kingdom Metazoa; phylum Arthropoda; class Insecta; order Diptera; family Culicidae; genus Anopheles; species Anopheles dirus. Next base: position 1,330,272 of record KB672968.1, read on the forward strand.
TTGTCTTCATCTGCTTGAGTTCGAAAGTTGATATGCGTGTTCGCGAAAAAGAGTGAGGAACAGTGTTGATGCACGATAAAAAATACAAACACGAAACCAAGAAGAAGAAACTAAAGTGGGCTACTAGTACGCACACTATCATACGTGCGGCAGGCTACCTACACAACAGCACACAAGCACTTATGCATTTCGGTGAATCGAACATGCTGGCGGTGATGTTTTGGTGCAAATCTGGTGACTCGTCACTGCCTCTGCTCATAGGGTACTGACTTTGTTTCTTCTTTTCGAATGTTTACATTTTTTCAAAAGAAGAAGAAAAAGAACACATCTTCCGCCATAGTGAAAATCGACTGCACGATAAAATATAATTATAATATATAATATAAAAAGCAATACAAATTCATCATCCACCTCAGTGTTAGGAGTGCAACAGTACAATTTCCTGCATCGAATCCAATCGACCCGCTTTAGGATCGGAAAAGAGGATTCGATCCTGCTCCGACGAGCTCTCGTCACTGCCTTACGTAAATGGCTGCAATAGCATTAGCTCGCCGCTTAATTTGCAGTTCTCGCGGGTTTGTAACTAAACGAAATATTCACATGTCGTGCGCGCGTGAACGTTCGGAAAAGGTTTTGGAGGAGATGAAGGACAAAAATCCGTACTTTGAAAAGTATGCTACCAAGATTGCAGCTATACAGCAAAGTTCGCCGGAGGAATTTCTTTCCCGACTAGATCATGTGGAAAAAGAAAAACAAAAACCCAAATTCGGTCCGGCCCAAACACAACGCGATTACTCGGAGCTGCTGCAGCCAAAAACGGCTCTCGGAACTGAGGCTACCAGAGATGTTTCCCATCGGAAACTCAGCGATATCATGAGACTAGAGTTGATCGAAGATAAATCTGCGGACGACATAAAGCACCTGTGGCTGGAATATCACAGGGATAAGGACGTCATAACGGCAGCTATTCCGCTGGATCAGTTCAATCTGATGATGAAGCGTGCAAAGCAATACCCGGTGTTTATCTTTCCCATCCCAAGAAGCGAAGGATACGAGTTTATTATGCTACAGTTCTCCGCAAACACCGTGCACTTTACGCCTCTGTTGAATTATCAGGTACGCTGAAGAAATACAGCCCAATGTTGTGAATATATTTTAATAAATGTTTCGTTTCCAGGTTCACAAGGAAAATGCTCCGGAATGCTTAAACATAACTATGTTCACGGAATGTTCCGACAAGGGAATCGTACTGATGAGGGGGGAATACGACACGAAAGTGATTAATGCACAGGAAGCGCAATGCTTGGCTAACCAGGTCCAACTATACTACAGTCAGAATAACGAAACTAAACTCAAGCTGCTTGAAACGTTCACGAAGAGTCCAGACAAATTCAAACACATGGATATCATAGAAGAGTTGAATAATTTAAAAATTTAAACATCCACACTATCCATTTGCTGCTAGCGTGCGCAATCTTATTATCAAAACAATGGTTTTCGCAGTTCTGGCATGGTTGGTGCAAACGTGAAGTCTTGCGATAAATTAAAGGGCGTTGCCGCCATATCCACGTCTACCATATCATCCAGTGTATCATTAGCCACGCCGAATCGGTTCGAAGGAAAAGTTATGTTCATTGTAGGCTGATTCATTGGAGTTGCGAAATGGAAATGGTAATCCAAACTATCCCGTCGTCCCTCGAATCCGTCGTCAGCTAGTAATGCATCCAGCTTTTCCATCAGCGTATCGTCAGTAGGCATTTGATCCAATAGAAATGTGTTTTCATCATGAAAACAGCGTTTTCGACTCGTAGGCAAGCTTGGAGATGGTGGAGAAGCAGTCTGTAATGCAAAGGGAGCGATAATGTTGGCTTATGAGACGAGGAAGAGTCTACTGAAAGAGAAAAATACAAACGAGCTTACTAGTAAAATATCACCCTGGGTTGAGTCCAGTTGGGAGCATGATTCAATCATAAAAGTAACGTTGTTTCGCTTTTTATGATTCACTGCAACTGGTGGCGGCACCGGTGAATGCGGCATCATGGTAAATGAACTCTCCGGAATATACAACGGTGGTGACACAGGACGTGTATGCTTTCGCGTTCGTCTATGACAGTAATTTTGATTACTTATCAGTGAGTGATCCTTCCAACTGGGTCGATTAAAACTGTCATCGTGATTCTCGGCCGTAGCTAGAAGAGTGTCCATCGGTAGTTCAGGCTGATTTGATACATGCTCGTGTACATTTTCTTGTGCTGCCCTCAGTAGGGTTTCCAAATCTTTTCTCTGATGGTACAAATCGTTTGTGCGATTATTGTCTTTAGTTATTCCCGTTAAGTACTCTTTGCCTCGGTTTAGAAACTGGTCCCATGTATTTGCTTCCGAACTACGGGTGCTCGGATTGCTCGGAGGATTCGAATGAAACTCGGTTGGATCGGAGAGCACTCCCGAGATACCGAAAGAAGCCATGCGGTCGAAAGGCGTCGATGTTGCCGGTGGAATGAAGTTGTTCGTAACATTGCCCAGCGTCCTGTCAGTAACTTCCAACGGTAATGTTATCTGTTCGGTGCCGGAGAAAAAATTACCTGGCAAATTCAGGTAGTCATCGGAGCGCGCTGATTTCTGTGCTTGATTTCGAGGCACACGCTGGTTGCGCTGTTGATCAATCCACCGCATCAATCCTGTTTTAGCCCCGATCGCCGGTTCTTGTCGCAAAAAGCCACCATTGTTCGTATCGCGTTCAAAGCGGGCATATACTGCACGATCAAATATGCCCGGTTGTTTGCGTTGCTCTGGGATATTACCCGGTTCGTGCGGGAAGAAGTTAGTGCGTGTGTCGATTTGCGGTGCTGCTGCTGCTGGTGCTGCAAGGCTTCCATTGTGGCGAGTAAGAAAATCCCTAAACAACTGTTGTACGTAAACACTGTGATCTTGTTTCGGCGGTTTCCATCCACGACGCTGGGGCATTTTCGACATGTATCGAAGCGTTTCTTAAAAGTAATTTTAATTGTTTTTTACACTCTCGTTTCGATTTAAAAGTGCAGCGAACAATTTATACTTGCCGATTCTGATGAAATGATCACAGCTACCGTTGGATAGCGTTGCCTAGTGACAGTAATAAAATTGGTGTACACTCACTGTCAACTTATTAGCTTGTCAAACGTACACATGGGGAACTGTGATTGTGTTTACGATAGTATTATACATCTGTCATTGACACTCGATTCGAGTTTTAGTGGCATATTTGGTTTCAGTTCAAAACGTGTTGTTGACCTCCAGGTGTTGTTACAATGTAGTTAAGATTTTCTACTAAAAAATGTTTTAATGCTATTTGTGGCTATTCAACGCTTAATCGTCGATTGCATGATAAAGTTACCGACGCGTGCAGTTTGGTTGAACATTTTTAGTAGTATTTCAATCCTCCAAGCGTTCAGTAATTGAAGAAAAGGGAACGCGAGAGGTAGAAACAAAAATAATGAGATTTATTCTACTTAACACTAACGGCCGAATGTGTCGAGTACTTGTGAAGTGCAAGTTTGGTGTCAATTGACACCTAGGAAGCTATTTTTGACATTTGTTGACAAATGAGGATGAAATTTTCACCAAATGTGCACTAGCTATTCATGTTTTTATTATGTTTATTTCGTGTATAAGGCTCTTCTCGCTTCCTCTTCAGGTCCCTTCAAGTGAAAATGCGTCATTGCACAAATTCAACGAAACATAAAAACCCGTAAGTAATAGTTTATACGTGTGAATTACATCAAATGGCATACAGAGGCAGGTATCGCCAATACAGAGGCAGGCAATCGAACTTTTTGAATTTTCCGATCAATATAGTTTAAATTACATAACTTTAAAAACACACAACTAGTAAAAAAAATTGCCCAGCACGTCAACAGTTGCTAAAAATACACTTTTATATGCAAATTGACATCAAATTTGACCGCTATGAGTAACAAAATGAAAATCCCTCGTCCGGAATGACTTCGTGTCCGAAATCGACATTTTATACAATCGAAGCTCTAAATGACAAAAGCGTCAAATAACGCCTAAGCACCATTAGTATTACAAGCTTATCTCATTAATTAGGATCGAAGCGTCAAATAACTTCTAAGCACCATTAGTATTACAAGCTTATCCCATTAATTAGGATCGACATTAAAATAATTGTTGTTGAATATGAGTAATAAAATGGGTAATAAACATTCCTTTTGATTCAGAAACATTACATACAAGTGGCATGCCGGTGAATAAAGCTGTACTCGTCCCTATCAGCAAAGAAATACGGATGGACATCCAATTAAATACTTAGTGGCTTCCTTCGAACATTTCCCACGGCTAGTCTGGTTGTAAATTGAAACAAGAAATCTTTGTGGGATTTGTTGACCGGATTGAGTAAAATGGTCACCAACTACTATTTTATTTTTCTAGTCAGTCCTGCGTACGAAAGGAAAGTCCAATTGAAATTCGATCCCATAACCTGTGGTTTGTAAAACCTTGCGCATGCGCACAGGACCATACGGCCGCTCCATTGACAAAAAGAAATGTAAAGGGTTGCATCAAAATTGTCAACTTTATTTGCAGTAATTCAATTCATTCAGTTCGATACCGTTGAACAGGACACAATAGGGTCTATATGAAACTCAAACGGAAGATTCTAACGGAAAACGCGAATATTCGGCGCACTGTAGTTTCAAACGTAAGCAGAACTAAAAACCAAATACAAATTTTGCCATGATTAGGCATTCTGTAAACCTTGTCCCAATTACTCACGTTGGTAAAAATACCTAACATCAATTAATATCTGTTTCAATATAAAGGTTTTGTTAGAGACTTTTCCGTTTGAGTTTCATAATCGGCCCCAATAACATAGAGGAACATTTAATTATTGGTCGAACGATGGCACAAAACATTGTTTTGTAACAAAATGGATACTTGTCCTATAAAATGGTTCCTTACCGCCACGAAATTTTTATGCATTGGGGTACCGTCCTCATAGTGTGATATTAAGTTGAGTAATAAAGAGAAAATTATATTCTTTCGCAAACACTTACATCTTCTGCCAACAAGTATAAAGTTAACGTAGTGCAATTATGACAAACACAAATTTCTGAACGCAAACGAAAAGAGATTTAATTTTCCTTACGTAATATGAGTGTGAGATTTCAGGAAATGGTATGTTTTCTCTAAAATAGTTCGATATTTTCCCATATCCATGTTAATTTCGGCAGAGACATATCAACCATGAAATTGAATAATCCGAATGAAGCAACACACACCAGACATGATTACCTTCAGTAGCTCAACATGTACATTAAGCTAGAAAGCTTTATTACGTATAGTGTCTTCTGTCTGAACGTAAAGTTGAATTGTATCGTGAGATCACGCGGGAAACGTTTTATAAGCTCTAAATTGTTTCAGCCGAAATCTACACGTAAATAAGCAATGTAGGGAGTTGTTAATTTTAATGTAATTTTATTTCGCTTTTTGTCCACTGTTTACTAGTGTTAATAGCCATGGACACAAAAGGATACATAGATGTGTCTGTATATGCGTGTGCCTTTGGTTTTATAATCTAGTTAAATAACTTTTATTACTACATATTTCTTGGAGTAGTTCACGTGAAAGAAATCAGAATGAGACAAACAGGTGTGTAGCGTTAGATGTAGACTACAGCTTTGAGCTTATGTATGAAAAGATGGCATGAGGATGCATGCTATCAACGATGCAAAGATGTGATACATTGGCGAAAGGATCGAGATCATGTCTTCGGCTGGGTTCCTGTCGGCTGGTGGGATGGGAGGGTTACGATGCTGTTGGTAGCTTTGTTCCGATTTTGAGACATCATCTAGATATTCGTCGGAAGCTGTTCATCTCGAAAATGTTGGATCCTGCCAATCAGCCTGTAAAGGTTCTGTTGTATTTATTCAAACAGACTAGATAACAGCTTCGGTAGCAATATGACTCCCGGCACATCCGTTTAGTTGATAATTACCTCCTGTTCCTCTTGCCCAAACACTGCCGGGTTGAGATAACCGCCACGTTTACCGAATCTGGAACGAAAAAACATAAAAGAGAGCACGGTTTGTTTGAAAGAAATAAATATTGTTCACATTGCACAGCTAATAATTTATCACATAAATGTCAATAGTTGTAAGTTTCGTTAAAAGTCGTCAGTTGTCGTTAGTTTTGCCAACTAGCCGCATAAACACAATAGGGAGCATTTTAAGAATGGAGCAGGAAGGAAGACACTAGGAGTGGAACAACAGGGAAACATTTTGGTGTGGATACGGTGACAGCGGCTCACCTGGGTCTAGCGTCAGTCGAGTGTGCTCTGTCGATAGCTTCTAGGATGAAATATCCAATTATTTTGTCTAGTCCCGAGTGAACACCATTTATATTGGGTGGCAATTCACTTCGTATCAACCTATAAGAAAACACAAAGACACACACACACAGATAGATGAGAGAAAAAAACTGGCACGATATAGGAAATACGCAAGGACATAAACAGGAAAGTGATGCTCACATTCGTTTTGACATATGTGCATTACAAGCAAGAGCGTGTCCTTTCTTTGCGATAGATCAGAGCGCTCATAAACACAGCCATATAAATGTTAATATGTGCTGGGGTGTCTTACCTCTCGCAATGTTATACACGCAACCTATTTTCGTTGTAAACTGACAAATATTAGGTGCCGCGATCATAATATAATACAAGCTTTTGGCGTTTCACACCATGCAGTGGAGATACCTCTTTCTGTGATACCATGTTCTTAACCGAAAGAGAATCAGTTAATAAACTTGAATGAAGTTATTAATGCATCATGCTAAAGTTTTCAAGTTAATTACTAATGTTAGTGTAAACCACAAATGTCAAACTCAAATGCGCTCCCGGGTTTGCAAGTCGCATAACCTCTTATAAAAGGAATTGGAGTTCGTATATGCTCTAGAAAAAACTAGATCGGAAATTAGTTCGAATGGTTCTCACAACAGTTCAAGCAAGAACAACCTTTTGGAGTTCCTTTGCGGATGATTTAAAACATCAATTTGTAAATATATATGTCAAAGAAATGAAATATCGAGATTAGTCATATCAACACATTGCCTCTAGTATATTTACTGTAAATTACTTCCATATTAACATAAATTCAACAATTTTGTTGGTCAGTGCACAGCTACTGATTGCTGAATTATTTAATATTGAGTGCATGGTATAAGAAACATAGGATTTTTTATGTTTTATGTATAACATAATCCAGCCGGACTATCAGGCATAGAACGGAACCGGTAGATTAGGGACCATAAAAAAACAACACAGCTAACATAAGACCACAAAACTAAATATAACTTAATAGCAGATGTTCAAAAGTGCTCGTAACATGGTCCTAAGAGCATCCATACTATCGTTGAAGTCGACGATACTACTTAGCGTGCTATGTGATTGTATCATTTTAGTTATAGGATCAGTGGATCAGTTGATCTGAAGTCATTTTTCATTTCTAAAGTCAGGCATACTATTAGGTGCCTAAAAATTAATCATTTCTAGAATACACGGGGCGTCAATGGATCCGCTGATGTAAACTTATGTAACATTACTACCAATAGACCAATAGCCGTCATTCTTCTGTTCTGCGAAAATTTTAGTCCGTACAAAAGGCAGCTAGGACGATAATCTGGATAAATAGGATTCGATGTACTGATTCAATTCTATCTTCTATTCTATTCTACATTGCTGCGTTGGTACCTGCAAATTCTACAATCGACCGCATTCAAGCACAATATAGTGATTTTAGGTTGTATAAATACTAACAGACGGAGTGTTTTTGATACCGAAAGCTCGTAGGGTGTTGTTAAAACTTTTGGATGTCGCGGTTAAATTGCAAAATTTCTCGGACCCATGAGAAAAAAGTTTCTTCATTTAAAAAATCCGAATTTGTTTAATATCGCTTTGTGCCATCTCTGATGGAAACGAATCCAACGTCAGTTTGTGCCATTCCTGATGAAACCCATCATCAAGTTGACGATCTACATGCTTCCGTATTTCTAACTTTGCAGGTGCTTTCTTACAAATTAGCAATGTGATTACTTCCCGTCTTATCGCACCAGTCGGCAACAAGCGTTGCGCACATGTCAGCTTGTTTGATCAAAAGAACTGTAATTTAAGCTACTGTGCAAGACCGTGTAGTCTCCAGTTCACTCGGAAAAGTTCCACCGGGCAGATAGTGTTAGGTAGTCCACGTGCTGCTTACTGAGTTAGGACTACAGTACTAAGCTCTCTCATTTCATGCGTAGAGTTTAAGTGAACTTAGTGAGAGCGACTTGAATAGTGCTATTGTCTTAAATTTGTGCTCTTACCTGCTGAAGAATAATCATGCGTGCCGAATTGAATCGTCCTGCGGTTTTTACTATAGAAGGTAGTAAAACACCGACCAACAATGTAACCGCTGATCCCGAATCCAAGAGCCATAGTTTCGACGAAGTGCTTGATATTATTGGTAAGACTCATCTAGCCGCGTGAACTTGGACAAACCTATGCGATTGGTAAAATCATGTTGTTTCGTTGTGAAGGTTTCGGACGGACAACATTACACATCTTTATAGCATCTTCTATAGTGATAATGGCAGTGCTAAACGAAACCATGGGTATATCAATCGTGATCCCAGCTGCTCAGTGTGATTTGAATCTGTCTCCCACGGATAAAGGCATACTGACAGGCGTCAGTTTTGCAGGTGAGTTAATTATTCAAACCAGTTTTAGTTGCGCGTTTTATGGTGGGATTTTAGAATGAATAATATCAGAGAAAAAGATATTAAAGATAAGCACAGAATCCCATCTCGCTTAGAATAGGGGTGTTTATGTGCCGCGTAAAAGTAGCTAAACGCACAAGAGATCATTGTGAAACTAAAGTAAATTGTAAAGCTGTTTATAGACAAACATATAGTTGCTGTTTGTTAAATGGAATAGTCCGAACAACCCTTCCGATGCATTTTAAATTCAAACAAGAATAAACATAACATATAAACATATAAATATAAACATATAAATAAATGTAAACATACATATAAACAGCAAACAAACAATAACACATACGCCTCCTAGGTTCCATAAGGCCCCAGTGTCAAACGAAGTAGGCTATTGTACAATTTAACCAGAAGCTTCATAAAAATGAGCAAATGAGAGAAAAGCATCCCAATTTGAATTGCAAGCACAAATTCGCATATTATTGCGTGCGATTTGAACGAATGGTAAACGCAACATGTTAGCCTAGAAGCACCTCAAAATAAAACACTAAAGATTTTCTTATTTAACAATCTCTCCTCGCCACAAGCATTCTTCGGCATTATTCAAACAAAATCGAAAACATTCATGCCGATACCGCCGGTTTTGTGTTACGTCCTTTGTCGGATGACTTTGTTTGTTAGCAACAAATTCTAATAAACGATCGCGGGCGCCCTGCGCAGATAGCATTATTCCGTTGTGGGAACTTGAGACAATAAAAAAGATCGTGACAATTATTTATAACGCTGTTTACCAACCCCGCCAAGATCCCACGGATTAGCATGCTTATTGTGCTGTCCAGTTTTTGTTTCGTGCTCGAGATTTACGCACACACACACACACACACTCTCTTCTCGAGCCACGCCACCGCACCAAGAGGCGAGTGAAGCGACTATTAAAATAACTTTCCTGTTGACCGTCGACCACCATCAACAGGTAGGGCACAACGATACGTCATGACGCGGGCATGCTTTATCTATATCTGTTTTGATAAGAAAATGGAAGCTGCCTTGTTTCGTCGTTGTGTTGTTTCTCAATACTAATTTCTTCCCCATGCTCATCACCGTGATGAGATGACGAATGAACATTTGCACCCACCGTCATCAGCCGGGAATGCTGATATAAAATCGTCGTAAGGATAGGTCAGGTTGAGTGTAGAATTGTTTAATGCCTTCTAATATCCGTATCACAACTTTATGGCTTAAGTTCGAGCAAAAATAGCGTGTGGCTTGGGTAAAAGAGCATTTTCATATTAAAAAGATACATCCTTTCCGGCTTCATTGTAACGTACTATAAATTGTGTGTAAAAAGAACCCTCTAAAGTAAAACTAATTTCACGCTGCGTTTACGATAGCTGTTTCATTTAGTAAAAGTTCGTTGATGTTCACAGCTCCAAATGCGCCCGCACGTTATGCGTCGGGAAGCAAAAGAAAGGATAATAATAAAAGTTTTTTTTTTCTGCTGCATCCTGCTATTCGCATGTACCGCTGCCAATCTGCAATCCAGGCATTATCGTTTCGTCACACTTCTGGGGTTATATGGCAGATACAAAAGGTCGCCGGAGGACGCTCATCGTGTCACTGATGCTGACCGCCATCTGTGCGTTGGTTTCCGGTTTATCCATCAACTATACCATGATGGTGGCTATGCGTTTCATGGTGGGAGTGTTGTAAGTAACGATCGTGCGTCCCGCCGTCGCTCTGTTTATCGGGGTTTTGTTTCGTTCACGTTTGTTCTTACAGCATCTCGGCTCCATCGGCTACCATCTTTGCGTACCTGGGAGAGTTCTTCAAGACCGCGAACCGGACGCTGGTGATAACCTACGCCAGCGTCGCCGTGGGGCTTTCAGCCGTTTTTACTGCAAGTAAGTTTTACGCGATCGCGATTCGAAAGGGTTCCTCTTTCGTGGGAGCATATTTTCGTTTGATTGGCAATTTAAAATAGAAAACACTCTTCCTCACATTATCTCATTTAACGCTTCATTCATCATTTTGCTCCCACTTTCTTCGCAGCAACTGGATGGTATGTGCTCTCGTTCCACTGGACGGTGGGTCTTCCCGGCACAGAGCTTGTGCTGAAACCTTGGCGTGTGTTGTTCTTTGTATACACTCTGCCGACGTTGGTGGGCGCATTCTGGCTTATGGCACTTCCGGAGAGTCCCAAGTTTTACCTTTCCCGCGGGCGCGAATCGGAAGCGTTTGCCATTCTGCTGCGGTTGTATTTGGAAAATCACCCGAATGCCGTCGCGGCTGATTTTGCCGTGAAACACATAACGCCAGAGGCGGGTCAGAAAAATCGCAGCGCCGGTCCGAGAAGCTCCGGAAGCTGTTGGCATGTTGCTACCAGTGTGTGGAACCAAACGGTTCCCTTGTTCCGGAAGCCAAACGTGGTTAATTTCTTTATCTGTTGCGTGGTTCAGTTCGGGCTGTTTGTTGTGTAAGGATTAACCGTTTTCCTTGCCTTTTAAAGGGATTCAGCAGTTCCGCGATGTAATCGTTTTCGTTTTTTATTTCCAGTTCTGCCGGAATGGGATTATGGTTTCCGGACATCATCAACCGGCTGACCACGTCGCAAGTCGCAGACGTTACCGTGTGTGATGCACTGGACGCAACAGCCGATCGTAGGGATAACGCACTCGGTTTGGAAGATGCCATCACCACCGTTGATGTGGTGTGCAATGACAATATCAATGAGCGGGTCTTCATCTACGCTATCACACTGGGTGCGCTGTACACGGTGATGTACCTCGCCATGTCTGTGCTGATGCGAAAGTTGGGGCGCAAGAGTCTGGTGGCATTCAATCTGTTCTTCTCCGGTTTCTCCGGCATCGTGCTGCAGTTTGTAGACAATACGTACGTTACGATGGCACTTTTTTGTTCGTTCCTAGTGTTTGCTGGTACTTCGATCTCTGTTCTGAACGGTGCCACCGTGTCAATCTTCCCGACGAATGTGCGTGCGATGGCCGTCTGCTTGAGCCTAATGATGGGACGGCTAGGGAGCGTGTTTGGCAGCAATCTGGTAGGGCTCATCATGGAACAGAACTGTACGCTCACATTCTATCTGTTTGCCAGCGGATCCATTATCTGTGCCATTCTTACACTGTTCTTGCCAAGTTAACGAGTGGGAATCAAACTCCCAAATAAGTTTAGACGCAACTCCATTCCTCATACTGTTAATCTTCGTGTCGTTCGCTCAACAGTGGAAATTCTAGTCACGAACCCATATTTAAAATGAATAAAAACGGTGTCTTCACTATGTTGAATACGGTTTTTTTTAGCAAGCAATTTGTTATCGTAATTCGCGAATCATTCGCTTATGCAAAAGCGAAAGTAAAATGATCTGATTGAATTAGCGATTATCTGAGGGAGCTGGAGACAATCGACAACACTTGTAGGCGGCTTAGCTTTCATGTTAAATTCAGGTCCATTTCGGAGAGAAATATCACTGAATCACATGTGCTCCGTAGGTACCGCACACAACGCACAAGGAACGTTCCATTGGCATCATAAAGTCGAGTTGGAACAGATCAAACGACGACATGCTCGAGGGTTACGCGGACGAAGTTGAAGTTGTGATTTATTTTTCTTTATTACGCAATAGTACTTTCCCGCAAATCGCGCGTTTGTGATGTGCCTTGTTCTTGTGCCCAGCGTCTCGCGTATCGTATAACGCGTATCGTGATAGGACGACACACTACACCACACTGTTTCTTATGCTCGAAGGATTCAGCAAGACAGTTTTTTGTGCTTGTCCTTGTTTTAGAGTTTTTTTTTGTGTTGTTTTTCTTCCATTTCCATCGGAATGTCGCTTCAGTCCGCTCACGCCAAGGAACAAAGCACAAAAGTTGTGGGAAATATGTGCTATATTGCATGATATAAACCTCTGGATATCAGCACGTTACGATGCTGAAAGAGATTGTTACTCGGAAAGCATAGCTCTCAATTTTCCTTGTGCCGAATTTATGCGGAACAATTAAATCCTAATCCAAATTTTGAAAGCCGGACATTGGCGCGACCGTAAGAAACTTGATGTTGCTGTAAGGTTCCGTTCGTGTATATAAGCCGATTGAATAATTCCATGATTACCATGTGCAAACACTATCGCTTGGGCATGGTTTCATTGCTCCGTTGACTGTACTGGGCGACCGCTGGACTTGTGAAAGTGCCTGTAATTTGTATGCCCCAAGAAGCAAAACAAAAACAAAACCAATAAATACCGACTTGATCGACATATCATCGCTGCTCATTCAATCACAATTCTGCGAATCAAAGACTGGGTCAGTCATTACTATCACATGCCGATACGTCGAAGAACGCCAACGGTGTTTGTGGTAGATAATTGTTACTTGGCCGTTGACCGGTTTGTGGGTTGTTTTAGCAGTCCGTAATCTGTTCTGCTCGAACAGGGATAAGTAACGCCGAGCCGATAATGGTAGATTCACTGTTTTTCGGACCTTTCGTGAGATAGTTCGACGCGTGATAGGTCAGCATTGCAAAGAAACAAAAGAAAACTGCTCTGCAGCACTCATAAATGGAAACGAGACGTGCAGGGACATAAACCCGCGCCAAGCCAGCGTTGGAGCAGCTGGAGAAAAGGTCAACGAAATGGAAGGAATTCAAAACAAAACCTGTATGACTAGTAATCGAATGCCACATCTGGTTTAACCCGTGGACCTAGTAGACTAGTGCACAGATGCACGTTTATCGCGTAATGCCCGAAAGGGAGACTTCACGCGGCAGAAGAAGGCCACTCGGCATTCTGACCTCCGGAAGCATCAGAAGTGTTGCCTCCACACAGAAGAGTAGAACGAACGTGTGAATGTGTGGTGGCTAAGTAGCTTGCAGTAAATGTAATTTCCTTTCTGCCATCGGTTATGGGGAATACCCGCGACGCACACGCACCCTGACCTGTCATCGTTATTAATGTGTGCAAGTTTATTTACGGCTTGACAGCCTTGACCAGGTCCAAGGACATATCGGCTCGATCGGATGCTACGAGACAACGCCCTACGAACAACTGACGATACTGTCGGTGGTGGTGGTGGTGGTGTTGGTGGTTATTAAACGACGTAATATTCTATGAAGAAAGCAGTAGGTGGTACGCGGATGAGGTATCGCGCGCATGCACTTACCTCGGTCTAGCGTGCTGGGCGTGCTTAGTCTCCAGCTCCTGCAGGTATCGAATGGCGGCCGCTACCGATGCAGCATCACTGTCCTGTGGCCGGGCCGCAGTCAGCGTGCTAAGATCGGCGATCAGGGTGCAGATCATGAGGGCCACAAGGAGACGCTGAGTAAAAGTGCTGGATGCCATCGTTCTGGATCGGGTTGAGGATGAGGATTGCACTGGAGTCTAGCATGTGTTTTTTGTTCGTTAAAGGAAAGAAAATATTAGTTCTATTTGCTTGCGCCGTGTCCGTAGGGTAAAAGCGTGCTGCGGAATAAAAGCAAGGAAATACAAGAACGTATAACGTCAATACAGAAGAGAGCAAATTGGAAAGCGGCTTTCATCATTGTAATTTATGATAATGCCTCCATAACTCATCCCCATGCTCGAAGTGGTCGTACAAAAAATGAGTAAGCGAAATTCCAGCTTGTGAACCCGTGCTTTGGCTCTACTGATTCTGTTTGTAATTGGTCGATGCTCGCTGGTGGAAAGATAGCATGCAATGATTGAAAATATTCAGAGGAGTACTTTGCCAATTGCATGCCGTGTGCACGTGGTGGCGATTGTGAGACGAGTTCTAGGATCCAGAATTCCAATTTTAGTCCAATGTACCACCGGTGATACATTTATGATGCTTGCAATATAATTAATTAACTAGAAACTTTAAGCTATCCTTTCGTAATTAGGCCGGGGGCCGGAGCAACAGGCTTCCTCTTCAAACAAGACCAAACATTGTCGGAACGTTTCGCAGCATGGGTCTAATGGTTGGTAACTGAGAAATGAAGGACGTGGCTTATCATAGATTTGAATATACCGGCAATAGAACCTTCTGCTCATCCCATATCTAAATATAGAGAATATTATCACAGGACTAGGACAACAGGCTCGGTAGAAGAAAAAAATCTGCATGAACTGACCAGCATTACACGGAACAAATCTCGCGCTCGTGCATATGCCACGTCGAAGGCACTTTGTTTGTTCAGAGCAAACTTTATCCCCGCCGGAAATGAGCAGCTAAATAATTTGTAAACTTTGACGGGCAAAAATGTTATAACACAAACAGCACTCTTTGACCTTGAGCTTATTTTGTATATACAACATTTTCGTATCTTAAGCATATCGTGTTTTTTTTCTTGGTCGTCTTTAATTTTTTATCCATAGAATCGGGATAATTTGGGATGTTAATACGGCATGTTGTCACAATTTAGCATGAAGCGTAGGTTAATTGTCATGAAATAGTGTAATGATTGGTTTTCGTTTTAATGACGCCATCATGAAGGAATTCTCAGCATGTTGATTTTTTTCACTTGTCAATTATTTGTCCAAGTTGTAAATGTTGCGTTGGGTGCAGTACTTTGATCGAATGGTTTTCAGTTCCATTGCAAAGAATTAGAAGATAAAAAATTCCAAAATTTCTTCAGATATTAGTCACCATTCTGTATGATGACCTTCCCTGGCGCTCACTAGGAAGGAGGGAATTTCACATGGCACATGTTTGTCGGGGACTGTGTGTCAATAAGTGAGCACTGTTTGTGTACAGCATTAAATTATCATTAGCGCTTCACGATTTGCAAACACGATGGCTTGCCTGCAGTGTGTAAGAAACGATCGCGAACAGACCATTCGGTATTTATATATATTTATAAAAGATCTCTCGCAGGTGAAACGAAGAAATTGTATTATGGGAATACCCAGCCGATGAACAACGTAATTAACGTCATCGATCGAGTAAAAAATGACCGTTGCTGCTTCTTCTTCTTCTTACAACAGATCGAATAGGCAAGAATGTGTTTAGATTGCCAAATGTGCTTGAATGTGCACATTTGATTCGTATCCATGGCTACGAACGTTTCTTCAACGGTGGATGTTTGGTTATCAGGCAGTTTATCTTGACATAGCAATCGATGTGTCGATGGTATTGTTTGTCAATATTTGAGTAATACCGTAATTAACAGTCTGGTGACACTTGTATTTTAGTTAGAGCAGATGGCGGACATTGGATACAATTATTCGAAGCATTCATAAGAAGAAATTAAACAAATATAACGTGAATGCGGTCAAACTAGTTGAATGTGACTGTGGTGTAGATAAATAGATGAAAAAATGCGAAACAATAGAGGCTGGACTATTTGTACGCTATTAATTTTGTACCGATGCCAAATGTACCAGAGTTACCAGCTACAATATAAACACTCCGGATATTTACTTAACTACATTCACAAATACAAATTTCAAACTTCATCGTCATCTGTCATTTCGTTTAAAAATATGGTACTATGAAGAATGCGTTACCATTTACTCTTCAAGAAACATGAAAAATCAGTTTAATGTTAGCTCGATTCAGCTTGGTGTTACTCTTCGGTCCCATCATTCATGGATGCAAATAAAAACTATTTTTTGCTAAAAGTAGGTTAAAACAGTTTTTTTACATCATCGAAACTTTTTGCAGAAATCTCATAATATGCTTGCTTATTTCTACATATTACATAAATTAATACATAGGTCTAAGTCCACATAATAAGTTAATTAAACCATATACACCAAACCAAAGAATGTTTTTAACAACGGAATGCCATAAATATTGTGACGTACACTGTCTATATGTATTCTAAATGGATTAAACTACGCCTTTCTTGGTAAGTGCACACATTTTACGAAATAACAACCGTCAACATCAACTTCCAATAGCTATTTAAACATTCTTCCATTTCTCACAATCCTCACAAGTTTTTAACATATGCAATCACCTTATTAAGGACACAAAAATGGTGCACGTTGAATGCACTACACGCCGTCACTTAGGTTTCACAAATTTGAAAACAGCACCACTATTACCCACTCAAACGAATATTTCGGTCTACCGCCGGAAACGTGTTCGGACTGCCTTTTTATACGGGATTTTATCTTCACCGGAAGTGGTAACAGCCGTGTTTGTACTGTTGGCGGGAGCAGAGCCGTTACGTTGCACTCTCTCCAAAATCATTTTCGTAAAGGTTTGGATCTATCCACCAGACTGATGAGAAAGCATTCTCTCACCGTATCCTTTCGTTGAGCTGATTTCATAGCGATTATTTTTTTTCCTATCACATTTTACTGGTAGCTTCTCGGCTGCTGAGCTTCGGAGAGTAAAAGAGCTTCCGCGCAGGGCCTCACGCGCTGATAAATAATATTTGCCCTGTTGCGCTTACTGGCACGTCCAAACCTACGCCCTTTGACGGGGGAAAGAGATAATGGAAGTAAGAAATTTGAAGCCAAGGCACAAAGATTTGCAGAAAAATGGAAGCAACAGGAAAACGATGGTAGGCATGAAGAGTGCTATTGTGAATGGCAAAAATAGCGTGCAGCATTTTGAACGCAACTTGTTGATCGGTCGCGTGCTATCGGATAGCTCGGCGCATTTGCATCGATTTGGAAAATTAATTAATTCGTGAAAAGACGAACGCTGCGCTATCAGCGATCTCAAAGAACTGATGTACCTAGTGGTCGGTTGACGCAAGTTTGTTGGCTGAACTCTGCCACGCCGTTTCCAAACGACCAAAGCAAGTCATAACGTTTTACGAAGGGATTTTTTAGGATGTTTATGCAAGCAATATTTATGAGTGTAATGTCTTTAAAAATTTACTTCATAGCAAGTAAACTCCCGAAGTAGAAATCATGATTTGAAAAGTTTTATTTTATAAACCGCATGGTGTAAAGTGAACTAAACTAACTAGCTAGTGAATATGTCAAAATAGATTTTCTTCCATTGATTTCCATGAACTAAATTTATGAAAAACATTAAACTAACAAAAAGGCATTTGAACCTATGACGAATGAAAGCTGCTCATCTAATTTCCCTTTGCTTCACAAATAAGCTTATCGCAACTTGGTACCAGTTGTTATCTTCTGCGCTGTCGATTATCAATATTGAAGAGGACTGTAGTAATTAGATGGTCGCGCTCGTGAAAAGAGCTAGACTTGAATGACGTTTCAGTCGTTGGAAGGGTGCTGCAATTGAGGATTATTTACGTTTCCATCACATGAGGGTTGTAAATTAATTTGCCTAATCAACGATCGATAATTGCTACGCATTTCCGTTCCGATTGAGCGTGCGATTTCATACATGGATGTACACACCAACACATGGTGCGAAACAAATGCTATAATATACGTAATGCATTCATCTTGATCGCTATGCATTTTTGAATAACTTTTTTCTATCAATGCTCGGTTGCTTGGATGGTTGGTTCGCACCAACAGTGGTCTCGTCTTCCAAGTCTTACCATCCATGTTCAATGCAAAGTAGGCGAGAGATTGTACTGTGTTCTCTTCATTGAGAATCACAATGTTAAAAATTAATTGATATATTCACAATGTTTATAACCACTGTATAATGAAATCTCTTATTGAAAAACACACAAAATACTGATACTGTGACGTTGTATGCTTCCCTTTTTCTTACACTGATCGATTCAATGACTCGGCAGTAATCACACGGCGCGCTGAACTTGAGACCAACTAACAATTAGTAGGCCACGACAGAGTATTTTTCAGGAATCTCGTGCAAATAATGTAGCGCCACAGCCTTCAATTTGAATTCTCGGTGCAGTCAGTAGAAAAAAGGGGAAACCCACTTGTGCGCGTATCAGAAAATTTTTCTTTTCGCCCCCTTCGTCATTGACAGTTACGTATCAATCAGCGTAAGCATTTTCTAGTATTATCTTAAGGAGCGAAAGATGTGAGCGCCGCGGGTATTTTGCGCGGGTCACGGAAATTCCAGCGTACAGCGGTTCTTACGTGAGCGCAGAATGCCGATGACGACCGGAAAAGCAGCAACGATAACAAAAGCTCACAAGGTCAGGTCAAGTGTGGTGAAACTAAATCAAATATCTTAACGATCATGTATCCCGCTTTCATTGCATGTTGATTGTAGGTTTACAGCATGTGCGCCGTCAAGGTACGGTGTGTCGCTGCACAAATGAACTTTTGCACCTCAACTGGCACGCAACGAGTCACTGGCGGAGGGAAGAGCGAAGATATCTTTGTTTATTTCTCCGTCTCGTAATTTCGCACTCCATTTGTGACCTTTGAGTAGCACAACGTTAGCCTAGTCTGTTCTTCCGCATACGTTCAGCACCGTGGGGTCTCCGACTCGGGTCTTCCCACGTATATGACCCTTTAGCCTCCTGGCGTGTGCGGCCAGGACCACTGCAGTAAGCATTGTTTTGTTAATTGTTTTGCGGTGCTTTACTATTCATGGTAGGAATTCTACTAGATTACCTACAGTGTGCGAATGTATTAAAGGAGAGTTTGTGGCTTACCTTGATTAGAACACATGATGTAATTTTTATATCATATTTTCGAGACCCAAATTGTGCATTCGATGTGCATTTTCAGTAATTACAGTTTTGAAAAGTCACAAAAGTTTCGCAAAAGTCCAGAAAACAGAGAGAAATTGTAGAAGTTTTACAAAAGACCGTTATTTAGTGCAATTGTCAATACTATGTTATAATAGTATTATTAACATGTTACCAAATCATATTGGAAACAGTGCAATTAACATTCTTCTATCAATTCACATCTTATCTACCATCACAGGGAAACATTTCATCGAATATCTTAAATGAGAAACAAAACATTATTTCTGTGAGCTCTGGTGTGCCGAACTTTCATTTTGTCTGGAGATCATATGCGATATGTAAATGTTCGGTATGATAATGCAATGAGTTGTAATACACATGCAGAGGATCGTGTCACGTTTGAGTAAAACGAAACTTTCAGTAAACACGTTACCACGTGACCTCTTGCTTGAACTGCGCCCGGCCCAGCGGTGATTGGTATCAGTGTGCGGGAGGTACGTCTCAAAAGTACATGAAAGCAAAAACAAAAAGTAGTTTAATTACACACACGTTAATTCACGGTAATCGCGTCAATCTCACCAATGACGCTTCCTGACCTTCTGACGTTGCGCTCCGGTCAGTGACGTCAGTTGCGCTAAAAAAGTGTAGCCACAAAGGACGCGTATGATCCGGTATCCAAGCGTAAAAAATGGAACCGGGTACGTCAATGGATGGCAGTGAAAATTTTGGGCAGGTTTTATTTTGGAGAAAACCCGCACTTTTGATTCCGTCTGCCAGCGCGTTACACAGCTGTTAAGTGGCTATGGTAATGGCTCGAGTAACATGTGCTCATCGCCAAGAACTGCGCGTAGGGTAATACTTGTCAAGTTCAAAGCTAAAATCTGAACGTGTAACGGATTTGAACCCACTGCCGTCAGGACCTCGAGATAGACCGATGAGTGCAGTCATCCGCATTCCTTACGCCAGCAATAGGACGCCGGTGATGCTGTCCGTGCTGTTCAAGAGCGCCTCCACAGTGTCAAGTGCAGCGGCAGTCGACGGAGCTACTGTGTGAGGTCCAACGTACCGACCGCAGAGTGGCGCATGATCGTAACCGCAATCGCAACCAGCAACCGAGCAACTAAACATGATCCCACGTTCAGGTCGAAAACTGGACGACTTTGATCTTCATTCGCCATTTTCACGGTCTCAGTGGCTCGTAAATCGAGAGTAAGGAGACCTGCGAGCAATTATGCAATGGCGCATGGGTGTCCGTGTGCTACCGGATGAAAGCTAGCAGCTAACCGTCGAATGCAACAATTATGGCCGGTTGCATGTGTTTGTGTCGGAGACGTCGGCCCGCCGCTGTGATTGCACCGAGCTGCATAGACAGCAGAAGTTAGCAAATCATGTCGTCACCGTCATCACCGGCACCGGCCCTTTCGTTCCGGATCGGGGTGGACGCCGTTCATGATCGACGAGATGGCAGGATGGCAACTATAGATGTTTTCCAGTATGTGCGCTTGGGATCTAGAGGGCAGGTACACGCGCAGATGCACGCGACTCATGAGAGCAGGGTCAATGCAGGTGAACACAGAGCAAGTATAATGCTGAACTTGTTCAATGTTGTTGAATTATTTATCCTCTTGGGATATGAAGTATTGCATTTATATTCAACATTGTTCCTTAATAATGTGGCGATTCGCACCGATGGCGATGTAGAGCATGGGATAGTATGATTTTAGATATTTTAAAACTTGTTCAAACAACCTATGAGAACAATCGCCCCAGAATATATCCCCCATCTAAGACATTGGAGCGATAATCTATTTATTGAAACACAACGAGTAAGAGAGCATTGATTTTGCATGGCAAAACTATTGATTCCGTTTCCGTTTCGTTTTTGCAGCGTACATTATATATTGCGCACACCACTGCACACCACCCTATGTTAGTAATTTAAAGGACGCCCGGCTTACAAGTTTCCTTTCTAATACGAGTGCACGAAAACCAGCAAGTTCGCGATAAAACAGAGACCCGGGTGTGTATTGGCCATAGAAAATTTAGAAACCAGTCGAATTCTCTTCTGCTCTATGGAGGCAGGTTTTTGTTTTGGCTTCTGAAGAACATACTCATTGTTGTTTTTTTGTTGAGCATATAAAACTATATTAATAATGAACAGCAGATCATTGTGTGTAAATCAATCAATCGGGACAAATTATTATTCCTGTAAAAATATTAACGAAAAAAGGTCTGTAATCATGCATACACTACTCACAGTTGCTTATCAATATCATCGTTATGGCTTACATCGCTCAAAAGAATAAAAATAAGACGATATCAGAATGTGAGTGTTGATTCTTAAGCCTCGTTGCCCCATCCAAGAAGGTCAGGAATTTGTTGTGTAACTAAAAGATTAACAACTATTAGCATTAAATTATTGATAGAACGAATGAAAAAGTTGTCAAAAGGCCCATATCATATGTTGTTACCATTTGCACCGAGCAGGTGCTTTTAATATAAGAGTGACACATATTTCACGGATGTTTGCTCTTCGTATTAGTATGAGATAACATTTCGCCACATAATGTGAAAAATATTCTTATACTCGTGAAAAACAAACGATAAAATTTCAAATTCTTTAAGTGGTTAATGCCTTAAAGCGAACAAACAGCAAAAAAAACAAGTACAAACTTGGTTGGTATGCTAGTATAGTGAAATTGTTCTCAAAATCACAAGAAATTTCAACACGCTGCACTCATCCCGAATGGAACCATAAATTTGAACAGTGATAGTACCTTCAATCGATTTAAACCTGAAAGTCGTATTATCGCAGTAGCTACTCTCACTTTCTACAGAATTCGTGCTTCCGAGCGAACGTTCATGCTCATGCTGATCGCCGATCAAGACCCCCTTTACCCTGATCGTCCCCCACATGCGTCATGCTTGAACTGAAGATGACGAAACAGATGCTGCCTGGCCGTCGGACGAGCGAGCTTCGGCTCCTTGTCGCGATCTCATGAGTAAACTAGCGTACGAATGGGTGTACGAACGAACGAGCGCAAGATCGATGGGAGGCAACAACCGACGCACGTGAAGCTGCCGAAGCATAGGAGTTTCGGTTGGAGCTTATATAAAGAACAGAACATGCGTTACTCTACTCCTATTTGCACGATTACGCTCCAGCGTATAAGATCTTCGTTTGCTGGTTTCTAAAACCCATTACCAGCAAAGATCCCTGGCTGGTGCAGCATGGTGCAGGAGTGTTACTACAGCTTTTTCTAGCTGGTGTGGTGTGCGGTATAAAGTTCTTTTTGTTCCAATTACGCTGCTCGTGGCGCTTTCAAGGATTCGGAGCATTTTAATGCCCACCTGGAGAGGCTATTAACGATTAAATAAAAGTGGTGTTAGGTGCTAATGTGGTTAAGTGAAAAGCGTGTAGCCAATGGTAAAGAATTTGAAGAAACAATTCCGAACTCATCGTAGATTGCGAATAACTTCGCATGCATCAATCGAAGTGCAAATATCCAAGTGACCAAGTGCGTTTTAAAAGCTGTGAGTTAATAATTTTAGCTATCAATAACCAAACAGACAAAAATGAAACATTTATTGAAGCACCGGGAACACGAATAATGACGAAAATTGAAGAAATTTCAAATCAACCGGAGGCACATTCGCACGTTTTTTATACCAAAGTCAGTTTATATATATTTTCTTAATTATTCGACTTAACGGAAATTATACCGAGAATCGTGAACTTCAAGTATATGTTAATAACGTTAGTTAAATTGTCATGCGTAGTGACGATTTGCCCTTGGAATATGTTTTACATTTCAAGCGTATAAATAATCATACAGTTTCAAAAATATCGCAATGTGTATTGCATATAAGTATTGCAATGTGTTGGACATAAACAATATTCGGATAGTGTGGCTATATCCAGTGAGATGAAAATCGGCAATCGCTTGTGGTTTGGTTTATCATATTTTTAATCGTGAATGTGCAAAACCAAGTTAAAAAAGTTTAAAAATCGGATGTTAAAAATTCTCAACGTTCTTTTTAATGCTCTTAGGCTTTTACCCTTTTTAAATTTTAAAGCCTTTACTCTTGTCGTTCATAGTTTACGTTATAATATATTGTAGCTATTGAGATTAGCACATTTACACTAACATTAGCATCTTTCGTATCTATAAATTTCCAGTGCCATGACTACGTTTTAATAGGCCAAGCGGTTTAGTCTGTTTATAAAAACTATTATTATATTGAAAAATCAATACCACTACTGTTGGCTTAGCAGCAAGTCAAGAAGTCCTGTTCAGCATTTGCACGTAGAGTAACGGCTCAAAATGACTACATCACCTGCATTTACGATGGTTTCGAAGAGGAAACGTAAGTATATTAAGTTTTTGTTTGCTACACGCCTTTTGCCGCCTAATGGTTTGAGTGTCGTCATATTTTAATCGTCATATTTCGTCATATTTTAATTTATCATCATACTGGCAAAAAGATGCTAAGCACGCTTAACACTTAGTGTGTAAAATGCTTGAATCGCTTTTTGAGCCAGTCTTATATGGATGAGAATGTTTTCCCGTCTAGCAGATTGAACAAAAAAAACCATGTACTATGATGATAGCTAGTAAAGTGTAATGTGAAACGTTCCGGACGTTAATCAAGTAGATTAAACACTGTCCTCTTAGGATCAGACATCTGAGTACTTTTTAGTGCATTTGGTTCACGGATAGCACTAGCGTTTGCTACTATGAGTTAGTAGAAATACTTTCGAATCAATCTAAAAAAGCGTTTCTATCTACGGTACGGTCACGCGTCGTTGTTTTCGTCGCTGTCCACGTGGCCAACGCTCACGGCGACTGCAACGTTGGTCAAAGGTTAACTAAATGCAAAGCTTTGTTTCTCAGAAAGCAGTACAATTTGTCATTTAGCAAGACAAAAAGCGACGCTTAAAACACATCCTACAACACGGTTCAAGCAGCTCCGTCAAACAAGTATTAACTATCTGGGAGGAAGTAAAAAAACGATTACCCATCTCCCATCCGTTAGAAGCGAGAGCAAATAACCCTACCGAGTATTCGAGCTTTTAGCGAACTTTTAGCGTTCTCTGGCTCATAAGTATAATTGATTGCGATGGTGACCCTACTGATAAGGTGATCGGTCAAAGTATGACGTTTGTTTGTATTGTATAGGTAGGAGGCAATCTATCTTTGCATCATGTCCTGAAGCTCGTTTACGAACTGGATCGCTAATTGTGTGGTCAATCTCGATGTAACGGTTACTATTCTTCTGAATGCCTCCAGTCTAGTCTTCATAGGTATCGATCATTGCCATCGTTGTGAGACAAAGCGAGTTACGAGCGTTACGCGTGTGTGTCAGCTTTTCGGCACGTAGACACGCACGCATATGCAGCATCGTGTCATAATGCAAGAACCTTGAGACGATTAGCTGTACGCCCTTGCAATTCTTGTGCAACGTGAACTAAAGCACAGTCTGCCACCGTCTGCATATGACAGATGTATGAAATTGTTAGAGTTGTTTAAGTCTGCGCTTAACCTTGAGAGAAAATAAGGGTCAGTTATTTTATAGCTAAGATAAAAACTTGCAACAAAAAAGGAAAAACGTTACGGTCAAGACCGCAGCAACACACGATCTCGTGCAGATAGAAAGTGTTCACTAGTTTGATTTAGAACAATATAAAAGCTATCGACAAGCTTACATCTGTTCATTACAAACGTCACGCAGTAGGCTGATCGCCGACTTTTCGTGAGAGATCTGATGCACAATAATCGCGAATCCATTATCTGATTGTAAATTCCACTGGCACGAAAGGAGCAATGATGTTTGAAGATTTGGTCTGTGTTTGTTTATTGTAAGTAAGCTAGCGATCATGACAATGGTTGAGATGTAATGGAAACGATTTGGGCACACACTACCATGGAAATAGGTGTAAAATGGTGCAAAGAATTGAGTATATTATTAAATAACTTGTGTGTTCTCTTAAAGCTCTTCTCTCTAAAGATTAAAGCTCTTCTCTCTGTTCTCTTAAATTAATAAAAAAATGTTCTCTTAAAGTACAGTTGTGTAAGCTAATAGAGCATACATTTGATTTGCATCAAATCTGATATTTATGGTACTATATTTTTGTTTAACTTAATGTTATGTACACTTGCATAAGAAGGAGATTCTTATGTGTGTTGCCAAACGTAAAATAAAACATAAATAACAATGTTGAAAAAGTCAAAGCTCTTGGCTCGTTTTACCGTAACATGCAATCGTTATTTGAATAATTATAGCTAATTTATTTCAATGTCACTAATGTGCCACTGAAAGATGCTATTCTCGCCGGGTTGCATCACATTGCTTTCGAGTCGGTGGATTGAATTGTTCATTGTTACCGTAATGTCTAGTCCTTTTTCGCTCGTATTATTGTTACTACGTTACTTTCTTCTCTCTGTATGTAAATTCATCACTCATATATCTGTTCCAAACAGAATGTGAGTTGAATTTCCGCGTGTCGTGCGTTCTTACGTACAACCAGTGGTTAAGATCATGCTAACTGTAGGCGTTGCGCTTGCTTCGTTCGTTTCGCGACTCGTACTATATGTTACGCGTCTAGTGTTACGGTGGTAACCGCGATTTTGCATTAAGATACGCATACTATTTTATGATTGAATGGACAAAACTGGCAATTAAACGTACGGAGGTCTAATCAGCGTCGTATTCGCATGAAGATCGGCCTATAGGGTAGGGCGTCGAATGTATCTCATTCAGGGAAGGAATACCGGCATCGACTAGTGCCAACGATGCCGCCTGATGTGAAAGTAACCGGTTTATTAGTTTATTTTTAATCAGTACCTACGACAATGCGTTTATGCGCGCAAGGAACGGAGGACAAAAGCGGGCACTAAATGACCCACTAACTGCAAGTCGCTTAATTCTAGTTCGATTATGGGGTTGAGCTCACAAGAACGATGCCCGTTCACGTGCGATACCCAGTTGCGACAACGTGTTCGCTGCAACCAACAACAAGTTCAGCTTTAGCTTGAACTCCCGGTTGAGCAACGCGCCGATCGCAATTCATTGAGAAAAAAGCTCAAATAGGTCACAGAATTAAACCGATCATACGGACGGGTTCGTCGTCTATGATTAGCCCTCGAGTGTCGGTAGCGGAAGTCGAATGATTAGTTAGTGGTTTGAATTTCGATCGGTGGCGGAGGGCGTAGTACGGCACAAGTGGCGCATTTAAATGCTGGAGACTTTAATTTTCCATCACAGTAAACCGGAAGTTCATGGCAACGAAACCATGTGTTAGGAATTTCCGGCCGGTGACAAAATTATAGATATTCTCACGCACACGCCATCCCGGGATAATATTTTACGTCTTGCAATAGGCATCGGTGTGCATTAATTTGCCGAATCCAAAGCTCTTTCTAGAGAAACCGACTGAGCTATTGTTTTGAAGAGTTCATGGTTACTGGGAACGTGTACATAGAGGCAATGCAGTCCGGTTTCAACTGATGCGACTCGTTTATTTACAGGCACTGTCAACTGCCTAATACAGACAGTCACGGCATGTGGCAATGATCTTCCACTTTACTTTTGCTTTCGCGGTAGTTATGTGGCAATACATCTCTCAAGATCATAAGAACAGGTTTATGACGAACAGCGTTCCATGTTTACCTGCACCGTTCAAACAGTTAAACCACTATACAAAAGCCAAGTTCGACATCTCGTAGCCATATCGGGACAGCGCCCGTTCGTTCATTTATTTACTCCTGTGATATATCGTTCGTCTCAGCGAATGAAAGCGGAAGTTTGAGGTGCTTGCACCCAAGCATATGAAGAAACTTAACGTAACGGATCACATTCGTCCTAGATGGGTTGCCGTGTTTATGTTTTACATCTGCACTCTTCTGTTGTTTATATGGTTCACTTGGTCGCAAGGTTACGAGAGCATGAACTTGAGCGGCGTTACCACTCCGCAGATTGTATCATCATCAGCGTCGTCAACTCACGCATTGACACTGGATGAAAACGTGACCACGATCATGCCTGCCTGCATCAGCGCACCGGCACGTGAGCTTGCGTCCGACATCCCTCGGTGATGTATAGGTTTCGGGGCGTTAACCTGCTCGAAAACACCCTAAGAAACAAATCTCGACGAGGAATTCCTTGAACGAAATGACATTGAGCCGGCGGAAATGCTTAGTATACGGTGAATGAGCAATTTTCGTTTAATTTTTTGGAAGCGGTATTACGTTTTGTTTTGTTTTGTGATTTACAAGTCTAATTTCACTGTTTACTTATATTGATGTATTTGTCATGTTCCTCCTTTCATTCGTTACTCTCAGGGGTCGTGAAGTTATGCTGCCTTGGTGTGCTGTTCATAACACTAGCGTACGCCATCATAGTGATCGATCCCACCGAAGTTATTGTTGAAGATGTAAGTGGTTTAGAACCGCAACGGGGTTTGCAGTCAGACCTTCGCATTCGATGTATTAAGCCTACGCTATTAATATTTCCCCTTTCCGCTACAAATTTGCACAGAAACTGTCGATGTATGAAGGCTCCTACCTGAACCGCTTGTGGAAGAAACCACCCCTGGAGGTGTTCATCAGTATTTACGTGTTCAACGTTACCAACCCGGAGGCTTTTATGCGTGGTGAGGAGCGGTTGCGTGTACAGGAAATAGGACCGTACGTTTACCAGGAGTTTTTGGAGCACCGCAATTCGACCTTCAACCCGAACGGTACGCTCAGCTTTGTCCCCGTACGGAGGCAGGTCTTTGTACCGGAACGTTCCGTCGGTGATCCCAAGGAAGACCGTATAATGATTCCGAACATAGCACTGCTCGGTGTCTCCAGTGCAGCGTACCGCATGTCTACGTTTGCCGCCTTTGCCGTGGCTGCCGCCCTAAAGCCGCTCGGTATGGCACCGATCCTAAACATCACCACGCATGACCTACTTTGGGGGTACGATGATCCTTTGGTGCGGATAGCCTCCACCTTACTGCCAGATATTATTCATTTCCAGAAACTGGGCGTATTAGATCGGGTAAGTTGACAGTGAAGTTCTTGCTGTACAAGTGACGTACCATTTCGTTGGTACGTCACTTCGTCTCTAGATTGCTGTTACTTTTCTATTACATGCCGATTCGTTTTCGTACTGTACTCATCAGTTTTGGTTTTTGATCGCAGATGTTTGACGATGGATACGACACGGTAACCATTAACTTGCCCGAATCGGTACGCAATCAGCAACGTGACAACGAAGACAGCATCATTGACGATGAAATACCGGACGAGCTGGCAGATAGTCTGCACGAGGAATACTATCACGATATGATAACGCAGTCGAAAAGAGAGGAACCGATCCGGGACTATTCGATCGATGTGTGGAATGGATCACCTGGTTTAGCTCACTGGGGCTATGTCGCCAAGGATCACTGGGATGCAGACCGAAGGTAAGTAGTGAGTACGCAAATGTTTCCATAGAAACCAAAACGATGCAATCGTGATATTCTTGTTTCAGAAATACACCATGTAATACGCTGCAAGGTTCCTACGATGGATCCGTGTTTCCTCGAAACATTTCTAAGACAGAGGTGTTTAAGGTGTACCGGAAAGCTTTCTGTCGAACCCTACCGATTGCTTTCGAACGGGAAGGAGAGGTCGATGGTATCAAAGCGTACTGGTTCTCGATTCAAGAAAATGCATTTGAAAGCTCCATCGATGATCCTTACACGTCGTGCTACTGCAAAAACAACCAGTGTCTGCCTAAGGGTCTAGGAGATTTAAGTCCCTGTTGGTACAGTGAGTATACACAATAGAACGGTACGTGACGGATCGGCAGCACAGTTTATTCTGACGTGGGATTTTTTGTTAACAAATTCCAGACATTCCCGTCGCAGTCTCATTGCCCCATTTCTACAAAGGCGATCCATCGCTCTCTCAAGCAATTGATGGGCTAAGCCCAAACAAGGAAAAACATGACGCCGTTATCATTATGCAACCTGTACGTGATAATAATCGCAAAATGATGCAATCATATTCCATTAAACCGATCATTAATCGTCTCACTATCTCTCTCTCCGATGCAGCAACTTGGTATTCCGATGAAGGCAAACATCCGCGTCCAAATCAGTCTTTTAACGAACGTGAGCTTCAACTCAGAACTGAGACCGTTCCATAACACGGTCATACCGCTGATATGGGCCGAAATGGTAAGTTCGGCTATAAATATCGAAATATTTTCCCAAAATCATCAGAACTCCTATTCTGTCTTCCATACCATGAAACAGTCGTTGGAAAAGCTCACACCGGAGTTGATATTGCTGCTCAACCTATTATTCGGCATTGCACCTTACCTGCAGACCGGGTTTGTGTGCGTACTAGCCCTATTGGGAGCTTCATTACTAGCAACGGCAGCGTTGGTGTTGTTGTGTTCCAACGAAGTAGCCACATTCGAGTATGATCCACGGAAATCCATTCGGTACTCGACCGTCAACATGATTCCGTATCCACTAAGGAAAGAGCTGGAGAAGTATGGAGAAGGTGAAATAATTCGCCGTGAGCCGCTACTTATAGAGAACAGTGCATGAATAGCGACACTCCGTTACACCCATGTGAACGATACGTTTTCTGGAACGAAGCATAAGGACTGAAATTTATTCTTATAGAATAACTATGTGCACAGTTCTTCCACTCGGCAAAATCGCTTCTTTTTCCTGTTTCATTGCTGCAGAGCGGTTCGAACACACTCATTACGTTAGGATCATTGTGATATACTGTAGCAATATTTAGCTTGTAATGTCCAGGGCAGCAAATACGGGGCAGAAATTAACCATTTCTGCTCATTATTTAATACGTCGTTACTATGGAGTTATGATGCTGTGAAGCCGATGCATCTTTAGTCAGACGAAGGCTTGATTCGTTTATGTTCGAAAATTAATAACGCAAATGCGGATGTACAAATAGGCTATATGGTGGTGTATGAATAGATTAGTGAAAAGACTAGCATGATAATAGATTTGTTACGAAACGGAATGGAAGGAAATATAAAAAAGTTAATTATTCAAATTTGTTCGTCTTCGTTCATCATTATCCCTGCAATGTGTTTGTTTTACGTTGTGTGAATTTTTTACTCGTACATTCCCGAATTATGATGGTTCGTTCAATATTTATCTATTCCCAACAGTAGGGATCCTCATTACCAACAGCATTCATCATCAATCAGAATGCACATATGTTAGTTTAATGTATATAAATTAAAGCCTAAATCTTTGGTTGATAGGGCTACAAATAACATTGATATTTCCTTCAACTTTGGCTCTATATAATATTCCAACTTAAAATTCGAAACAGGTGTATGTCTGTTTTACGTCATAAGAACACTAAATAAGCAAGTGAAATCAGCTTAAAATAATGATTCTAAACATTATCGGGGAGCCACATAATTGTCAAACACAGAATTGTGTAAGACGATAATCTAGGAATGATATAGTACTACTGACTGTTTTTAAAATTTATGGGAGACTAGGAGACATAAATGCCGAAAAGGATGGAAACTTATTCAGAGCATTAGTGGCATTCCAAACTTTCGTTCTGGCAGCAACTAGAACAATTGAATTCACAAAGTGGCTATAGCATAGAAAATTTGGTGAGTGACTGTTGTCCCATGATTAAAGAATACGACTAAACTATGCCAAAAGCATGTAATGAAATCACATCAGGATCTGGTAAGTACAATGTGGTGTTATCGGTGGTATTATGACATTATTCATTCCAAATGCTAAAAGAAAGAATAGCCATGGCCAGATAAGCCATATGCAGGTGGATGCGAAGCTTCCAAGACCCGTCGCTACCACCAAGAGATGGGACATTTGGGAGATGAGATTGCTTTTTAGCTTCGCTATAAAGATCTTGAATAGCCTTTGACTTAGTATAGTAAACTTCAGAAACCTGCTGAGGAAGTAAAACTGGTGATATGAGCTTCTGGCAGCGCATTACACTTGCCGGGTGAGCTGTTACTCAACTCGTTTTAGGACGTACAAATGGACAGAGGAATCAGATAGAGTCCTCATGAAATAATAGGAGCATGCCTAGATAAGCTTCCGATA
The DNA here is from genome assembly GCA_000349145.1 of Anopheles dirus. Classification (NCBI taxonomy): domain Eukaryota; kingdom Metazoa; phylum Arthropoda; class Insecta; order Diptera; family Culicidae; genus Anopheles; species Anopheles dirus. The sequence goes on from KB672968.1 coordinate 1,361,662, forward strand.
GAACGCTCGGGATTATCGATTGGGGACCGTGCTAATGGCTCCAATTTGCCAAACTGGCAAACCAACTACGGTTATAACGAATTTAAACATTTCCCCAAATGCAGGTGCAGGTTTTTGCACTCAGGTTGTTGAACCAGTGTGGAAGACGTCAAACGTAATGTGTTAATAAAGTCTTTGTCGTGCCATTCGTACATATGTGCCAAAAATTATGCTAAGTTCATTCAAACCAACGTTTTATTTGTCAGTTTAGAAAATAGGGAAATATATTTCTTGTAATTTGGCAATTTATATATGCAATCCGTTCAAGTAATGAAGATATTGTAATGAAGATAGTAATGAGATATTGTCTGGTAGCATGCTAGGAATACTCGGGGTACGGATGTTAAATCGAAATCAATAAAAAGAACATCACCTATTCCTGATGATCAAAAAGCATGTGTTAAATGAAAATGAAACTGTAGGATTATATTGTCCTTTGCTTTAACTGCGAGATGAGGGAAATTTCAGAGATTTATCATCAGGACAGCCACACAGTTAGCATTTAAATGAATTTAGGTTCACCCGCGTGAAATCGGGCCAAAATAACTATTGTATTCGTAAGCAGACAGCATAACTGGAAGAAAATTAGCCTCGCTTCATTGGAATGTGGTGGTATGGAAAATTGCACGCAAAGGAAGTATTGTTTAATTAAAACTTGATTTCGAAGTGAACAATATTACCGCCTAATTGCAGGGTTCATATTGCGGTTGCAGTTACCGTCGTATAAATTTACCTATAATCTTCCTAAAGGTAAAAAGTATCATAATTTCTAACCATAATATTGAACTTATTAAAACTTAAAACTTTCATAATAGTTTAATAACTCGATTCATTCAACAGACATTTTTGGTTAAATTAACGTAATTCATTAAATAAATCGTTTTGTTTGTTTGTAAATGATTCTTCTTCTTCTTCTTCGTTGATGATGCTTAGGTTGATCTGGTGAATCCAGCTTCCTGGGCTTTCCAGGTAATCCATAAGATAGAGCCACGAAATTAGAGACCGGCAGCTAAGGCCATATGTCCCGTTTGTAAATGATAACGTTCCTTTTACAAAATTATGCTTACGAGGTGTATAAAAAAGCTTCAAAATGTTCCACGAAAAAGCTAGATTTAAGTACATGTTGAAACAGGGCATGTGCGAACTTTGAAAAATAATCTTACTTGAAACATTTAACTGTTTTCCTACTTTCTGCATCATATCAAAATACATCACAACAATAATTAGATAAATTCATCTAGTTTGTTGCATTTTAGAACTAAGTTAGGGTTTTCACAGATTATGGGTAGCAAAGATACACAAATTGCGTTCATAAAGACTTTCGTTATACGTGGGATGGGTGCGCACAGTGTTCATTGCTACTTGAAATTGCAGTTTTTCAAGAGCTTTAAAATATTTCAACGAGAATTTTGTATGAAAATCAAATAGTGATTGTAAAATCGAGAATACTTTTTACTCCATCCGTAAATAACCGGACCGATTGAACTTATATTATATTGAACAGTCTGAATAGAATGCCACATGTCGATAATAAAATTCCCGGTGAGAAATATATGCCAATCACATAAAACGATAAAAGCTCTGTGGAACTTAAAGCTTACGTCACGATGAAGAAATGAAAGCTCACGCACAGTGGTAATGTTTGTTTAATTTGGACAGTAGGCGATTATCGGACCCTTTTTTTTCTAAACTAGGTTTTACTGAAATGCTAGAGGGAAAAATACTTAGCATTTTGTTTTTTTTCTAAACTTGTTCTAAACGTGTTTAAATTAATCGTTTCTTGGGAATTTATTTTATAATCTCTAAAAATGTCATTCTCTCATCCAACATTTGTTTATCACACCAAATCCCAAATGGACTCTAGCAACCAGGGTAGCGACCCAAATAGAACCCCCCCCCCCCATACCAAAATTGATACATCACTGGAAGCCAAGTTCGGCAAATGTGATGAAAATACTCACCATTCATTCAGCAGCAATTAAAAATTGTCTTATGTTATTATTCTAATACTGATTAGTTTTTATCAAATTTAAAAAAAAAACATTAATTTTCAATTTGAACTGCTTGACTGTCAAGCGACTGCTCAAATTCGGTTTCCAGTGATGTATCAATTTTTGTATGGGGGGGGGGGGGATCTATTTGGGTCGCTACCGCAACCAGTAATAATCCTACTATAACGGTATATATGTATTTAGTAGGCTGTGAAGCAACAGGTATAAACTATAAACGCATAAACTTAGGAATGTATGATTTTTTAAACAACTAAAACCTTTTATAGTATTTGTAAGCTATTCTAATTGTATAATTTCCACTTTGTATGTTTTTAAAATTATAAATAAAGACATTTCTTCATTCTACTTCAGTTAAGAATATAAAAAAAACACAAAAGGGTTATTGTTTGTTTGGCGAGCTATATATTCATGTTGTACATTATCTAATATAACGACCTTAAAAGTGCAAACCTCAACATCTCATATGACTCAGATTCATAAATTTTATTATTTTCAAACTCACCCTTCAAAACTTATTATATTTAGTTACAAAAACATCCACGTAGGTACTACTAACACTAGCTAAGGATTAATTTACAAAAATACATTGCCATTGCTAAAGTAATATCACAAATTTTAGTTAAAACTCAACATAGACAAGAAGAACAATGTCGAAGAAAATATAGCATTTATATACACCTGTTCAGCAGTCTCTTACAAGGGAAATTCAGAACACTTTCAGTTATTCTGAATTGTATCCACTATCCATTGACGATAAAAAGAAATTTTTGTGTAAACATCTGGATAGTTCTTGAAAGCACACCCTGACCCGAACGATGTAATGCCAACCAATATCCATGGACCTCGCTTGCTAATACGGCATTGCAATGGACCCCCGGAATCACCCTATGAATGGAAAAGAGAAAAAAAACTTATGAGATCACAACCAATTCGTACTCGTACTCCTGATACCTGAAACGTAACCGTTGCACATACAAAATCCAAAGTATATAGAAAATGTTCATTGGTAACGGTATTTTCCAATTTTAATTAATATTCTTCCAATTATCTTCCAAAACGCACAATGCAGATATTTTGTTACAGAATGAAGCTATTTTCAAAAGAAAAACCTTGATAATGAAATATACTGCACATTAATGTGATATGATTTCAGGTAAGATTGTATAGCGATAGTTTGCATTGATTTAATGTACACTGTACATTCATTGTGTTAGTTTGTATAATGAAAGTATAATGAAAAATGCACAATTCAACGTATATTTTATATTTGAAATGCAAATTTAATTTATATAGTGTGTCATTCTATTAAACATACATCTGAACATACCACACATGTCCCACCAGTTCCATCCAAGTTTCCAGCACAAAGATGGCCTCGATGCAGTTTGATGAATTCGCCGTACGCCTCCTCACATCTGCCGAAAATAATGAATAGTGAATGTCATAGCATGGTTATGGCTGCAAAAGTCATCTGTTCGGGACAATTACTTCTTACTACTCTGTATCGGTGCGCGGGTTTGAAGTAAAACATCGGTCAGTTCGTCATCGATTGTCGATTTCCCCCATCCTGTTGCCAGGCAATCCACATACTGTGATGTATCTGGCATTGCGCCCTTGGAAGATGCCAGGTCCGGCTCGGCGGTGGATTCGAAATTTGTACTTGGACCATTGGCATCCGAAGACACGGGCTGCATAGCGTCCTCGGTTCGGTAGTTAGGCTCTTTGCGGTAATAAACTGGAGCATGGGAAAATTTATCGTTCCGTCGCCTATTGTTGCCAAACTTGCTGTTTAGATTAGCTCGGTGCTGCTGCTGGTGGGACACCAGTTTGTTGGTCGCGGCGCTTTCAGCAAATGGGTGGTAAATCCAGCGTTTTCCATCAATACCCTGTCGCGGATGGCTTTTGTCAGTTTTGAACATTGGGACATTAAACAGTCGCCGTGATGATCGGCCTAGCCGTCTGTTGCTTCGTCCATCGAAACCGTCGGAGCTCTTCGAAACGTCTGGTACGGATGGGTGAGTTTGATTCGCACGAAGCGAAAGAAGACGTCCTGCTACCAAATGGTTGATCATGTACCTTGCCGTCCTGGATTTTAATGATCGATCGCCTCTTGAAGCGTCTTCCAAAGATTTTTTAAAGCTTCTCAAAAAATTTTCATCTCGAAACGGGACCGACTCCGGAAATACATCGGAATCGTCATATAAATGGTCGTTTTGGACAGAAGACTGATTGTCCAGTTCATCCGTTTGGTCATTATCGAAGAAATATGCCGGTTTGCTGTTTGCAGTCGGTTTTGATTGTTGTTCTGGCCGTGGATCGAAGATCATGCTGTTAACCTTGAAGTCCGCAAAAGGTAGGCATATTTTCCGGACCTTCGAATTCGGAGACGTGTTGGCTGGCCTCGCCAATTTCAGTAAAACTAAGAGCAAAAAAATCATTATCGGATTGATTCCAAACAAGTACAGTTGTCTTTTTACAGACAGTATTTACCGAGATCATGTTTGAAGTTGTGATATTTATCATGCAAAATTATTTTATCAACTGGTATCCGCTGCTCAAAGCCGGACTCAGAACGGCGATCGTATTCTCCAAGAACTACTGTCCACAGCGCAGGAAGCGGCAGGTTGAACAAATCACTGGCAGAAAAGAAGGTTTTTTAATGTTTGATATTTTCTATTAACTTTCACTTTCACATCTATTCGACAGCTAAAATACGTACTTGTGTATACAATGCGCTGCGGACAGAACCCAATTGCGGTCAATCAGCACTCCTCCACACCAGTGGCCGATGAAGCCGTACGACGGATGTAATAGCTCCAGCGATACTTGCCACGGATATTGGCCTTCTGCTGTGGGAGTCCCGTGCATAATCTTTGGATTCCGATCAAATGCCAGGTGTGTTGAATGATTGAAACTAGTGATGGCAGGCAGTTTGGCGAGATGGTTACGCGGTTGGCGGCGAGACGTTCTGACTCCACAATCTGAGAAAAATAATTCAACAACATTAAATAAGATAAGTTGATTAGAACTAATTGCTTGATTGTTTGATTCGTTTTCAAGAGCTTTAATGTATTTATATTTGCACACTTGACGAACAACAGCCTCCATAAATCAGCAAAACATTATAAATTGTCTAATGGCCTAGTTTCATCTTCTTCTTCTTTGGTGTATCGAATACACAGGATCATACATGTCGCAGTACAGCCTAATTGAATTATTTATACAACCATGGCCAGATCCTGTACTGTGAGATGTAGCAGATTCCAGTTTTGATAACAAAAGATGTATGCTTCAATTATGTTGAATCAATAATGTTATTCAATTTTCAGCATTTAAACACAATATTCGTGTATCTGCTCGATACTACATTTTCTAGTATGGATTTTATGTTACAACTCGCTCACGCTACTTGAAATGTAATCCTCTACTCGACTAATGATCGCTTGCGTCTGCCTCAACCTTGGTAACGGAAGTGCAAATTAATTGATCCCGTACGTAACATTGCGTGCTAGGGGAGATTCATTCCATCCTTATAACAAAAACTTCATCGGGAAGCGCTTCCCGCCTGGTATTAAAGAATCTTTGTTATTCGTAGTAATCACATTAACTCTCGTTATAATACAATTTATGTAGTATGTAGCATTTCCGTTCGAAGAGAACCGTAGGGGCGGAACTACATTTTATAAAAAAATGAGCTGCTTATTGTTTACCAGTTTCATCTACTCGTTCGGTATATGTTTTGTAAACAGAAAAAATAGTTGATCTCTTGGTTATAATAATACGCTCTGCGATTATTATAACGTTTCTGTGCCAAATTCCTATAAATAAGGAGTTTTTTTTGTTATCTTTCACGATCGACCATCCCCTGGATGTTCCAAGCACCCTCTTGTGCTCAAAAATCATTAAACAATAAGCTGGGGAGAAATCGGTGCAGCATAAAAGAGGGCTTTTAAGCAGGAAAGCTACCGTAGCACCCTTGTTGATGCTGTAATTCACTTTGCTGATCGACCTTTAAGGAATAAATAGATAATTTAATTTCACTTTAATAATAATCTCATTGCGAAGCAACTATCAATACCGGAAATCCTCTACACGAGACACAGGCTAAAACATAGCTTTATGGTGTACATGCCGAGGCCGTGCTTCATAAAAGTTAGATGCAACCTTCCCGTTGGATGCAACAAGCACTGCTGATGTTTGTCCAATCAAGACGCTAGATTCTGTGTATATGAGAGTTCGCAAAGGCCAGCACTAAAACTACGCTTTTTCTTGTGACTCGTTAGCATCACCTTACACCGCGTGGCCACCTGAGCCCACCGGCCGAGCGGATAGAAATATGGAATAAAAGGCAGACACAAAAAAACAACGAACGTGTGCTGTAATCGAGGTGTATGTAAGCCTGTTCCAGGGCGGAAATCTTCCACCGTTGCGCAAATGAAAGGAAAAGTAAAGCTGTCTGCAGCATTGACTCGTTGCCCGTGTCCCTTTGTGACTTCGCCTCTGCGATCCGTGGCATAAGCGCAATGCTCTATTTGGGATGCAATTGAGGGTATGCTATGTACTTTTTCCACTTTCTTCAAATATATATCCGTTAACCGTTCGACAGCACCTTCCAACAGTGCACACTTGACGCTCATTTGGAAATGTTTTATTACTTATCGTTACGTGGCAATTTATATTCGATTCCTACCGTTCCGCGAGCTGCAAATGCCCACGAACATTTACGTTTTTGCTGCTGTGCTGCCGAAGCCGTTATTGCACTGCTCATATATTATGATGCAATCAAGTCCCAACCAATGCTAATGATAGGTTAGGAACGATCATGCAAAATGGCACATTCACAAAAAGGCACACAATTCGTCAGACGATTGCTCTAAGCCACGATGATCATGGTTGGGAACAACCATTCGAGCAGCAGTTCCTTTTTCCAAACGGAATCAACGATTTAGCGAAGCTCAATAGTAAATAGTGTTTGGCATTTTACGGAGGTAAATCTGAGGCAGTACTCATATTCTTCTTATTTTGGGGAGCACGAGGCGCGGTCACGAGCAGTTGTAGCCTTCCCATAGCATAGCATTGCAGCCATAACAGTTGAATAGTGTTTTAATTGACCCAAACCATGCATTGGCCGGAAGCTTGTTTGCATCATTTATCATACATACATGTAAATATTGATTAAAAGTAGCGGTTCACAAACATGGGAGAATGTTTGAATGGTTAAAAAATAACTCCCTTTGAACGTTTATCCCACACTTGATGTGTCGAGTCTCAAAGAATCATCTCGTCTTCTTATTTTTTTTAATATGACCGCTCAATATTCGAATACTTACAGTAGGCAGAATGGTTAGTTTAGCAAGAGAGAAAAAATCGCCACCTTCCCCTCCATAGAAATGTCAATTGCATTAAACGCTTTCTTTTCATCGGCTCCTGCGAGCGGGAAGATAAAAAAAACATAGAGGAAAAAACACTACCACCCACGAGCAGCGGTTCACGCGATGAAGCTTTAAGCCATTTTCTTCGTAGCTCGTTTGCCATCCGTTTAAGGCTGAGTGCAAAATTGGACAACGGTCTTTCACTTATTTCGAATAGAAATGATTCAAAATAAATTAGTGTTTTATTCACAGTTTAATCGATTTATTAACACTCCCGATTCGGTTGTCGACGGCGTGTCAATCGTCACGCCGAGGCGGATATAAATGCAAACCGTGGCGAATCCAACAGTTGTGTATTTTATATCGATCATCGCGTTGCTGTCTATTGCTTCCAGGTTTTATTTTTTAAATTAAATTATGTTTAAATTAGTGATCGAATTTTTCATGGCAATTTGGTTTATCGTGCTGGCAGCTCCAACTATAGGAAGGGTGTTTCAACTGTTTAATTATACTATTGTGTAATTGCGTAATTGGTTTTGATCTTTACTTTACATCTGATCTACAATTGATTTGCGATATGGTTTTCAATGCGTTGCTCATAGCGTTTTTCATAGTTGTTACTTAAAAGCGCTGTAAGCTACGACTTTCAACTACCGATGTAATGAATCATGATAGAACAATTTTTTTGTAAAATATATTTAACATGATCTTCAAAGAAAGGTTCTGCTTTCAATAATGTTCTTTCAACGGAGGCACTTACACACGAAAAACGAAAAAAAGGCAAAACTTACACGAAAAACATATGAACCATGTTGGTTTTTTATTACAATTATTCTACTGTCTTGATCCACCATTAACGATGCTACATTCAACACTGCAATGAACGCATTCGTTGACTGTTACGTATTTTCATTCACCCTTCGGTTGAAGCTACTGAATGCTCCTTTTAATATTACGGCATCCGTCAGCTCACGAGTGTTTTAATTACGGATGGGACTGAGGTATCGGTTTCAATCGATCGGCCGTAAAAGGTTTTCACTTTCAATGGGATTATATCTTTCCAAACCATTTCCGATTTGTTTCGCCCGATACAATAGGTGCGAAAGATTATGTTACCAATCGCCGCAGGGAACAAGCAGATCAACAGTTTGTTTGAATGCTTGTTCGTTTTTTTTTATCCCACAATAAAAAAACCCTCGTGTCGTGTTAATAGTGTGCGGGTTAGAAAAGGAAACAAACGGAAAACACAGCCCCTTCCATGAGTTTGAACCTTTTGGAAGATGGTCAATTATCATATTGGTTTGTTGTTGCGTGTTTTTTTTATATTCATTTTCGTATCAGAAATATGGTTCAACACAAACTTTTACGCAACAGATTAGTTGCGCAGCACATCTGATATTTAAACTTTTCCGAACGGAAGCGTTTTATTAGCAAAGTGTGTCGATCCGGTTTCCCAGTTTTCGGTGTTTGGTGCTTACGGACCTTTTTTGCTGCATGCAAAAATCCGCATGCCACTTCCGCCATCCATCGAGAGCACCTATGAAGACGAGCGGAAGCAGTGACCATACTTAAAGAATGGTTCATAAGGAGAGGATGAATCAGTGAAAGTTTCTTGTCGAGACCCCTTTTATGGAGTAACACAGTTTACATAATCGTCTGTCCGTGGTGCGAGCGCTGGGGCTGCAGCAATCATGTTTGGAAGGTTGTCCATAGGCTTGGTTTTACATACTCTCCCTTGCTCGTTTACACGACCATTCTATTCGATCAAAAAAGCTCAATGAAGAAAGCATTAGCGAGAAACCGAGGCAGCAGCACCGGAGGCGCAACCGTGCTGCCTGAACATATTTTAATTAATATGCAGATTGTACGCTCCCGACCCGGAGCGGTAGGTTTCTCCGATAGTGTGAGCATAAATGCCAGTGTATGGGTGAAGGAGCGCGCTCTTCATGCGCCCATACTTAAACGTTACAAGCTTCCGCGAAATCCGCGAGTATCAGCTGGTTTCCAGCACCACTTTTCCTCTGTATTGTGCGATCATTGCAAACCATTGATTTGTATCATCGTAAACCCAGCGACGGTTGTTGAAGTTGTTATGAGCTTTCGCATTCATAATTGCTTAATTAATTATGCACTCTATGGCGTCCACAAAGAGCTAATCACCTCATGCACTGCGGTTGCAGTTTAAAAATTTCGCACGTGCTCGTCAAATATTATGATTTTGCCTGAGCAATTCTCCCCATCTTTTAATCTAACAATTTTCAAACAGTTTATGAATTCATTTATCTTGTTTTGTATAACAGAGGAACCTTTTCTTTATCGCAAAAATACAAGATTGAATGCATGGCAAACACGTAAACGAGTAAGTTAACTTTGACTAATGACTGAAAAGAGACATAATATGTAGCACCGAACAACGAAGCATAAAGGTAAACCCTAAACGGTATTCAAATACTTTCGTTCATTCGTGGGACGTGCCGATCATCATTTCAAACTTGAACAAATCTCTAAGACGGCTTTTGCGAAGACCTGTGCGGAGATAAAATAGCTCAGGTGTTCCTCTTTCCCCAAGTGATCGAATCTTCAATTTTTCACGCCTTTCGATGTATGTGGCTCAAACGGATTTTGACGTCAATCGCTTCGGTGCAAAATTGGCAGTTCGAACACGTATGGAAGCGGTTGACGGAGATGCAAACGACAAAGTTTGATGCTATAATATTTGTGTGCATTTGAGTTCCAACGCTGTCACGCATCGCTTCTGTTATAATTTTACAACAACGCTAAATCTCCCATAGCCAATCTGTATCCAATATTCGCGTGTCAGCAGCTATGATGCAGATTTATCGCACAAGGATTTAGGTGAGTAGGCTCCTGAAACAGCGAGAATGTATTCTCACGGTAGGCACCGTGCAAACAATTCTCAACCAGTTAGACTAGGGATTAAGAAAAACGAATTTCACGAGGCGTGTAGAGTGCGACGGTTATATTAAGCCTTATCCAACATCAACGACAACAAACATTGGCACGCAAAACTCAGCAGCACTTGGAATTGCCGCTTGCTATGCAAATTATTCTCAAATTATTTCATAATTCACATGGCAAACACAGTAGCTTTGGGACGATGCACAAAAGAAGGTATCACCGTCTGCGGTGTAGCCGAAATGAGCAGAATGCTTTCAGTGAATTTTTGCTTAGAGTTAATCTGGCTCGTTTGCGAGCGAATGGATGAAGGAATGAAAAATTCGCGCGCACAAAATGGAAATCAAGATCTCACCTGAAAAGAGCAAGTTTTCTGCACCGACAAAACCAACGATTAGCAGCAAAATAGCCAAACACATTGTTTGTGCATTTTGCATGATTCTCTCCTCGGGGGGGGTTTTCGCCGTCGCTGGGGCACCACAACTTCTGCAACTTCCGCTTGTTCTTCCGCTGCCGCGTACCGCAAATGTCCGAGAATATCCGTAGCAGAAGATGCACTCCTACACGCTCCCGCTGGTACAAGTTTCCATTTGATTCGTTGTGTAGTCTATAACACGTTCATAGGTTACAGGCATTGAAATGCGCGACATAATTTGCTTCGTCGGTGAAATGTTGGTCAGGTCAGGATGTAAGTGGTGCTCGCTATGTTTTGTTTATTATTTTCATTCATGAGTCGACGTTTTGTTTCTCTCTATGCCGCTCTTTGCCGGTGCAAAATGCAGCCACTATAGCAATCACCGCAAACGATTTCAACAGATTTTGCAGCTTGTAAACATGAATTCAATTCTCCGACGTTTGCAGCAGTCTCATCATGATATGTGATTCACTTTCTCCTAGCATTGGGCTCTTCGTTTGATTGTATGTTTGACTTTTTGGGCCCACTCTCGTCGCGTTTTAACCGTCGCTACATGACAACCACGGGTGGCGATGGCCGTGGTGACAAGCAACAATGATATTTCGTTCTCGTTGTTCTCCAGTTCGGAGCACCACTCAACGTACACAACCACTCAACACTTCTCTTCTACCAGCAATTCGGATTTGTCGGCTCGCATGACACTTCTGCTTCTCGCGTTCGCGTGTTCGTGTCTTAAATTGTTATTGTTTTCATTTCACCTCATATTTAGCGTCGCGAATTTCGCTTCTCGCTGAACTTTAAGTTTCGGATGTCTTCCTCCATAAACGAACGCTGGGCACACGGGGGTCACTGTTGTCACTGTGTTTTGCATGAAATTTACATAACTTAAAAGCGATTTTCCGATAGCACTGCTGCACTGAGTCGTGAGCAGCCTACAGCTGCAGTTGTCGTATCCTTCAGGTGGACCACAGGCGGGAACCGAGCGGTACAATGAAATTTGCGTGACGACACCGTTTGTTGAAATTGGCAATGCCAGTGTAACTTGATGCTTCCGTGTTCCGCTTAATGTTGCATATCACTTGCACCCGACCAAAGTTCAGCTACATAAATAGCAAGCGAACGGCCACCGTGTAGGAAGACACTGCACGTCACTAAATGTACAAATGACGTGCGGGATTGGTGGTAACCTCACTTAGATTCACTTAGATTGGCACCTTTATTAGTATCATTAACATTTCGCTTCTGATAAGCAACAGTGGCTAAAAGCAACTCGTACCGAAAAGGCTAAGCTTCGAAAAAAGAAGAACAATCACGATTCTGTAATTGAAAAAAGAGAATTGTATAAGAGCATTGTTGTTAAGAAAGAGAGCGACTCAGATTAATCATCACATTATTCCTGTAATTTGCAGTAGGCTTCTTCATGTTAAAGACGCGCCTGCAAAGGCTAAGACTAAGCAGCTTCGGTTAGTAATTATTTACAACCTGCAGACAATGGAACATTACAGCAATATAATAAATGTCTATGTACTAGCACGGCACTTGCTGATATCGCTAGGAGCAATGATTTACATTGATCATACGGCATAGATAACGACACTTCCGATGTTAGAATCATTCTAAGCTCTTCAGATTAGCGTAGTTATCGTGAGAAGGGATGAAATATAATTGTTGTAATGAATTGCGGACAACAAATTATTTATCCATCTCGTTCACCCAACCGTATGAAATCGGCTAGCAGTGAAAACTGCATTGAGAGTGGTAGTCTATTCTTACGAACGTGATTTGACTTCCAAATGAATGCTGTACTGACTATCTGCCCTACACAGAATAAATTGTCGTGGTAATGCTGTAATCAACTAAATTTATCTTTTGCGTCGCAAGGGGTTATGGTCACGATATTTTCAGATCTATTTTCAAAATTCCAACAGTTACAATTATTTACAATCATTGTTCCTCCTTCAATTACCATGCATGGAACGAATTACAAACGGCTTCCGTTGCGGTGCTGGTGATCTTTGATATTTTTCGAACTAAAAAGTCATAACTGTCACACACGCTGAAAATGGAATGTGTTTGTTCAGCCGCGGTGCAGAATCATCGCAAACGAATTTCGTGTTCGAAACATGATCACGGAACAAATAAGGTTCCCACATACTTCCCTGTATGTACGCGGGCGAAATTGAGATGATAGTGAAAGCGAAAGTAGCAAGTCTACGTACTAGACTGAGCCACCCTTCTGTTCCAAGGTTACCCTTAAATAAGCGCGAAACCGTGTCGAATCATTAGGCCATCTGCCAGTGACTCCCGTTCGATACGGTTCTTTCTTTTTTTCAGCTACCTTCACATTACACACCTGCGCGTATAGGTGTCTTTTGTCCATTTATTCACTAGCTTCGACGCTAAGCTTCAGAGGCATGTTGTTGTCACGACCGAGCATGCCAATGCACGATGTATTTCGTAAACTTTTTTTTTCATTGTATTAATTCTCATGATTACCGGTTAGATGCTTAGAAAGTTCATCGTATAATGTGCAGTAAAATCATGTGCAAACCGAAAACCCAATAGACCAAAAACTAAACAAGGTTGAAGGGTTTTGATTCATTGAAACCCTCTTTGATAAAGTGTATATTTTATATTTATTAAATATATTAAAACAATCAAGTGTAATAAACCGACTACTATATTTTTATAAAAAGGTTTATGAGCCACTAATCAAAAGAAACCTTACGAAGCTTACGACATGACTGAAAAAACACCTTTGGCGTGATGTGTCGAAATATTTTTATGGTTCACACTTTTCTGGCACTTCACATCTTCACGCTTAATAACTCTTTCCATTATTTATCATATTTGTTCACTTTTTTCTCTCTACGAAGCATCTCAGACCACAGGGAACTCTGTGTCGGTCCATACGCCCATAATAATTCACCCATAGTTAAAACTTTGAAAAGCATCTTACTTCTATTTTAGATAAATATCAACTGTTAACCGTCAAGTTAAAAAGTATGTGTCCATGCCCAAGTAAAATTTGTTTTTATTTTTCCTATACTGTTCGAACACGCTCTTCTGTTTCATTATTACAATTCATTGAATCATAACTTTCTGTGTAACACACAGAGTTAAACGGTAACCTTTATTTACCTAAGTTTCGCGCGTCACACATTGATTTTGAGCATCATATAATGAATTACTACTGGTCAAATTCAACTCTTGAATGAAGACTTCACAGATGTTGAAAGGGAACAATACACACAATCGCATAATAGAATAAAACCAAATATGGCACAGCATCTGTGGACTAGCTTAAGCTTCTTGCTACCTGATTCATGGTTAACAACAACTTCAAAGGAACCTATTTTCATAAACAATAAACGTCGTCATGTGTCAATACGATAATGGTCAAAGATTTTGCGTGTTAAATTTTGTTTAGCAGGCTCAATCACAGTTTAAACTCAATTAACCACAAGAGGAAACCGGAGCCAATTGTATGGATTGCTTCCGTCCATGCAAGCTTGCGGTGGTGTTAATGATGATCATTGTTTCCCAAATTTGCCATTTCATTCAGCTCGGGCGGGAACAGGATGCTGTGCTGAAATCGCTCTTGAGAAGAACAAAAAAAAACGCTACTGCAGAGAGCAAAAGGGAAGTTTAACAAAAATTGAAAGTGAAATGATCGCTTGAAGCCATGCAAACATAGCACATGCATTCAATAACCATGTGGTAGTATGTGCCTATTGGCCATGGTAGCGATAGTTGTCCGTCGATCAATTGTGATCAAATCCACAGCAATGCCCACCATTAATGATTATATCGAAGTTAATGACGGAGTAGCGCTATTATTCAATAGACAATTGTTCTAGATGTATCTTTCTACAAAGATCACTGGAAAAATAAGAAACTGTGTTTTCATTTGAGACATAAAATTAGGTTATGTGCTCTATTCGATCCAAATGAAATAATTCACGAACATTGTAACACATCATAACACAAGAGTAATAAAATTCGAACTGTTTTTAATTTTGTCATTCCACCACCATAAAATTAAAAAAAAAAAAATATATATATATATATATATATATATATATATATATATATATATATATATATATATATATATATATATATATTTCATTCCAACTCATTCTAAGAATTAAATATATTGTTTTTAAGTTTTCCTGAACCGTAAGCAGTTTCATTTTCTTTGACACCTTCTGCACTTTTTACGCACCCATGCATGGCCAGCGTGCAGCAGCCGCACAAATAAACTTAGAGTGAAATTGATCGCTCAGATAAGAAATGCTGCACGATTCGGAATGAAAGAGATAGTTTGTGTCGTTTCCGGCAATCCAGGATGCGAGCAGGGCGCGATCAACTCGGGTATATTCGCCATGAGGTGAGCGTAGGGCTCAGCACTCTTACGCAGATTTTCTCTTATAATAGTAACACTTTACTGCCGGTCTGCTTTTATGCTCACTAAACAGAAGCATTTCACTGCCATCGCCGCAAAATCAAACATCAATCACAGAGCTGCAAATCACTGCGTTTTTCTTGAAGTGGAAAAACCAAACAAACACTAGTTGCACATCACATTGACTGTACTAAAACCCGATTCAAATAATTACGTTAAACAGTCACCTGTTCGAACTCATAACACGTGCGATTCGAAACAATCGTTGAAGAGAGGCGACGACACTGGACTAACGATCAACACCAGACAGCACGTGAGCGGTAAATGCTTAGCGTCGCCGCACAGCTCCCAAGCACGTCGGAGCATATGTTTTCTGTTTGTTTTGTTGTTGACGGACGCGATCTTACTGACGAAGCGACCGACGATTCGTCTGTGATTTCATCCGGAGCTGTCGGTTCCACCAGTAACGGTCGCGCTGGGCGTACGACTACCAGCGCGCGGTTTGTGAATCGAGTGCGTGCTCTTACCCTTCTACTCAGCTGAACGTCTGTGTGTCTCTCCACTCTGCGCGAACTGCCGATCGTACGGCTGGCCGCTAAGCGAGAGTGAGGAAGTTGCATGCAAAAGGCTCACTTGCCTTTCTACCGCCGTTCGGACGTTTATTGGAAGGGATTGGAGCTTAGATGGACTTTCGATTGTGATTCGAATTGGCTAGCAGCGATTGTCGATCTGCTTACAGTTGAGACAGTATTTATAGTAATGATAAAAAAATGTTACATTTTTATAACCCGTTTCGTCCGATACTTTCATGTCCCTAAACTGTGCATGTGTGGATGGGAAAATAAAGTCCACATTTGTACATATTATATATATAGCATATTTTAAAATATATTACATATTACGCCTCAGCACTGTAAGTCGCTCTTTTTGTCAAACACACTGGTACATCTCTCGCGCAGCAAGAAAGAAGATTAACTTGTACCTTTATAATACATACTAAATCCTTTACGGAAGTCGAAGACGACTATTTAACCTATGTTTAGTTATTAAGCGTTCCTATCTGATTATTCGCGGCCTCACTTCACACGCAATTCAACACAAGAGAAAGGTAAACGGCTTATTGATTGGTTTTGTTTTCCTTCTTATGTTCGAGCAAAAATCAAATAATACTCCTCACGAACTTCAGTTGTTGCAGCATACACAAAAACACCGTTTGTGCTACATTAAATAGTTCATTTTCCGTAAGCGATTGCCTCTTTTATAACTATTGTAGAACCTGTCGCAATAGCGCCGGAAAGCTAAATGATTCGGCACACTTGGCGTGAACGTGCAGAAAGACGGTAGTTTCAGTGTAGGTACGGTAAAACCTTTGTCACTTGCTAATGAAATCGAAAGGAAGTTGCGCCTTTCATATAAAACGGTTAAGCATAACGCTGGAAAGAAATTGAAATTGAAGGAACATCTGCAATGAAACGTTATGTGTGACAAAATGAAATAACGCGAGGTTTAATATCATTACAAGCGAGAGCTTTAAGTTAATACGCGATCATGATCATCTGTGTGCAACAGACAAAAAGCACGAAGAATCGGTAGCAACATAATAGAGAGGAGGGCGAGCGTGCAAATGGGATACCATCATGGGACACGGGTCGTGTAAAACGTGATGCATCGAGACTGTCAGGTCCGGCTGACGGGTTGATAGGGAGGCAGGGTAATGATGCGATGTAAAATTGTTTCCGTATAAGCTTGCTCTCGGTCGCAGGCGGTTAGGAAATGAAATTACGGAATAGGAACTAGCCGGCGTAAGTACTTTCTCGCTCGCTCACTTGTTTGTTTACTCGAGAAAGTATGAGAAAAGAGTGATTGTGTGGAACTAGATCGCATTACACAAGATCTAGTTTGACCTGTCTTGATTGATATAATCACACCATGAGCGAATGAAAGCAACCATGAACATGGATCGGGAATGTGTTGATTTTTTTTTACTTTTGCAAAATAATTAGACAAGATCATCGACTGTTTATACTTCAATGCCTGATAAACACACTATCCAGTCCGACAGGTACCTTAGAGATAAGAGTTTAATCGAGCGTAGCATATCAAACAAATCAGTACTGGCCACTGGATGTAAGACGAGTGTATATAGTACTGGGATACATTTTAATGAATAGCTTAATATTACATAATGTTCCATTTAATGTGATATTATTAATCGTCATGATAAATGAAAAATATGAAATAAATCAACTTTAGATGTGTCCACGATATTCAACACTCTTCCATTAGCGAACTATTTACAGACCGAATTCCACTGTGAGTATTGTATTTCCTCCTGTTTATCGTTATTCATTCTTAACCCAAACTTTTCTTTTTGGGATTATCATCTATTTTCCGAATATCTTCTGTGCTGGCCACCTTGTTTTGATATACATTTTGCGGTTGAAATAGAAACATTCGAAACAAATGGAAAAATCATTCAAAATTATTAAAGCCTAACTTGACAGTTCTTACTACTTCATGTGCCAAGTGGTCTCAAGAAATACTAATTTACAGGCGAAACTCATAAAATAAGAAGCATTTTTATCAATGGAATTGTTGATGAATGACATGAAAAATCTCATGTCACAGTAACAAACGCAGCATACGTTTACCTTCCGGCTAAAGGAAAATCAAACGAATCAGTCAAGCGAATGTCTTCCATTCTGAAACGCATTGCAATCAGTAACAAAGGGCACTTGGGAAGACAATTCTTGTCTGCCCTTAAGCCATATTTGTTCCAGCACCTGCATTTCACTGCTGACAAACTCATGACAAACTCAAACGCGTAAGGCATACATGAACAGCGAACGGAAATCGTAGCTGTGAGACATTTGTCATTATATGCAAGATAGCATGGTACCGTACTGTTTTATTGGTAAATTTAGCTGTAGGCTGCGAAATAAGAAAAGCGAAATAAGTTATTTAAATCCACATCAAGACAATTAAGTACAGGCCACCTTTTGTTGAGCTCTCTGCCTCGTACGGTCAGTCATCATCTAACGTTTTCTGAACGGTGAGAAAGCGAATACATGCACAATTTGCTAGCAACGAGGGAATGATGACGGTTCAATCCTGGAGATAACACGAAACGAATGAAGTTGATTGTAGAATGTCATTTTTGACTTTCACAATCATTAAATCAATTTCTCAAAATAAACAATGCTAAATTTTCGGATCATGTTTACTAAGTGCTATGTAATGAATGTTGCCTTCTACACAACCATTTTTCTCAGCAATCAAATTTTATCGTGCCGTATTTTATTCGATAGTTCATTTTTTAACATTTTTATTAGTTTAATAACATTCAACATTAATATATCTTCGATTCTGTTTGATGTGATTTCTGGACTTTGATATCGATTTCATGCACCACTGGTTCGTACATCGTATGGGATACGTACTCGATAGACACTGATTACAAACATGCCTTTAACCATTCAAACAATTGCCAAAGGTGCGGATTTGTTTAATCAAATTTCGACTTTCCAGTATATGAATTGACATTCGAGTGGTGTTTTAATCGGTCACTAATGAGTTTTATTCTTTAAGGATTTCCTCGAGTGAAAAATACCAATACGTGTTTCGCATTTTGCTCTTTGTGACATGTTAAATTTGAAATGCCCAAGTTTAACTCTAATGATTGCAACACTTCCAACTCTAACATGGCAGACATAATTGACTATTATGACGACTGTATCATAGATGAGACACTGCTGGCTTATGGTTGTTGTGTTTACCACAACAGTTGATTTGGTTATGAAAAGTTCGTCGTGTATGTAAGATCATATTTGTATATCTAAGAAGTAAATCATCCAGCTAAGGCCGATTTCCCTGTTGAATCGATTACTTCTCTTCGTTCATATGAAACTATGACAATGCTTGATCATTATGAAGAGACATAAATACATCGTGAGATTAATCCGTGAGACAACGCAACATGTTTGAAGGAAAGTGATGCGGCAATGTTTATGCTCCTTATTTCTAATACCATCTGAAGAGATAGAATATGCGCTAACAGTTTGTTACAGAACACATCTACAATCTTAAGGAATGATTGGACCTGTATTGTCAATAAACCGAGCTTGGAAGTACAATTTAATGTGGATAAATTTGGATATAATACGATAGTGTATGAAAGGGAACGTTTATGGCTCATGTAAGAGCACAAAAGTTCAATAGTAAATATCAATGGAAACAGTAGATTTGTTAAAGTCATGCTATTCATTGAATCGGATCAAAAGACAAAATCTGTCAAAAGTTTCGATCGCATTGCTCCTATACCACAGATAGAGTCTACCACATACAAACATTTAACATTCAGATCGTTATGATCGTGGTATCAGTGAGTGAGCTCTGTTGCAAAAGTTACAATCATATTTTCTAGCTTTAAATTTGATTGTTGCTTATGTGCGCTTCATGACCATCTGAACGTTATTATTATTCCAATAAGAACGATTGCCCAGTGTTATGATCCACATTCTCATCAAATGCAAATATCTTTCTCTACGAGTGTACAGTCACATTTTTTTGTTGATAATTGATATTATTACCATATTTATCTTCCGTGTTGTCTATCTATTGAGAAATTGCTCGTTCGAATCTTTTATCAACGTTGTAACGCAAAGTGTTTGTTTTCCTTCAATAATGCTGATATCTACATAGTTTGACGGTAGATACGGCTAATCTCATATAGTTGGCTCCTAAAATAACAACACATTAACAAAAATAAAACCTGAACATAATGCATGTCCTGCTCACAGTACGAATATTTTTTTGTTGATATGCGGATTTTGTATCAGATATTCGTTGTTTACTCTCAATGAGTCTTCATTGGATCGTGTGACAGCATTAAAATCAATAATAAACGATCAACTACTGCATTCCAAGCAAACCGATTGTTATTAAAACATATTTAATCAAAATTTGATTCCACTCACACATTTGTGAAATGGCCAGAACAAGAATATTAGTTACAAAATGTTTCTTAGTGACACAATAATTACGATTGATTCAGACCTGATTCGGCTGAGTTGTTTCGGATGTTCAACCTTGACATAGTTTAACACGTAAACTGCAAAGCATGCAAACAAAACTGATTTTAAGTGAATATTGAACCAACCATATATTCGCTAGTTTCGAAACAGACGCATAAAATACAAAATTGAATTGATGTTAAGTTTAAAGGAAAGTATATCGTTACTGTGTTTACCGAACCAATTCTTGTATTTCAAACAGAAACGTATAAGAATATTAAAAACACTGGCACGTATAGTACAATAATAAACGAATGATAATTTATTTACCGGATTTGAAACTTAAAAGTTGTATTTTGAAAGCCTCAATTACATCGGCTTCCGATAGATTTTCTCCCGTAAAATTCCTCCCGAAGTAAAATTATGATAAATAAAATAAACAAATGATAACAAACATTACTAACACATGAATAAAGTTTTATTTCGACTACCACTGTTTATCAGCTACCAGCCCATTATCAAAGAACAGGAAACCGGCAACCAGAGCATTAAGTATACAATTACGATCCTTGATAAACATTGCATGCACGTATGCACGTCCTACTGTGCAGTGCTCAAAGAATCACATTATTGATCGAAATAAACAAACGAATCAGAGCTATTGATCGAAATTTGTTGTAAGATTCTCATAACTTTACTAGGCTCACTTCCCTTCTTAATCGTTCAAGTATCTGCTCGGCGAACCATCCCACGGCATGTGTTATGATATTCTTTGCCGTTAATTTCGTGATTTAGTTCGTAATCGGATATTACCAGAGGCGTCTGCATTCAACAGGCTTCGGGGTGTTGCTACGTTTAAGCGGTGCAACTCCGTTAAAACGATGTTTTGCCGAAGATGAAGTTTCCGGGCGAGACCGGGTCGTCCGATGAAAAGTATTCACGCCACAACTCTGCAAATTCCTCGCGGTTTACCTCAACAGCTCCCTAAATATGGTGGTGAGGGAATAAAATAACAAGTACACACAGTGGGCATTAGAAAATGGGTACGGGGAGAAATTTGATACTTTTGTATGCTAGAAATAAGAAGAAACCCCTCATCGTTGCTTATGATAAATAAAGAAATTGTAGAAATGATTAACTGAAACTACAAGAATTCATCTTCCCTGAACGTGAAAGAATATCTAAACTATTGGTCGCACATTTCTTACACAATGCATAAACGAAATTTATAATGTCCATAAGAAAGCTATCCGTGAACCAATTGTTATCCCACATTTTGCTATTGACAAAATGTCAAGGCCAGATTGCCAGATGTCAAGAAATTACCAGACGACGCGAGAAATCAATAATAGCTCTGTATATTGACAAGAGCGTTAACATTAACCAAAATGATGTTTTTCTTCATTCAATCAATGGAATCGTTTTGGGAATCTTTACACAACTAAATTCGATTAAGTCGGTTTTCGATTGGAATTTGTCACTCGTGGGTCATGAGCGTGATTCCTGCTTTTTTCATGTAACCAGCACCACTGTAACGATTTTGAGAATCGTAACGAAGTGGAGAAAAAATATCTATGCGCCAATCCTTGAGCTGAAACGTGATATCGCTACATCGATGCCCAATCCCGGCAAGAAGCAACGGCCGATTACCCGTTTCGATAGAGCCATTGTTGAAAGTCCAATGTCGAAACGATTAAATTATCCACTTCCTTTTCGAAGGACCGATTTTTCTACGAACCGTATACCGTCTGGATCTTACAAACCTTTGACATCTTCTTGAATGCCTCCTGGCACTCGTTCTTATCAACGCCGTAGCTCGAACATACGATAGAGAATTCATCCGCGTCGATTGTTCCGTCGTGAGAAGCATCCTCCAAATCGAACATAAAGTTCATATATCTGAAAAAACATGGAAAAATGAAGACCGAAATATACAGTTTTAGTATGCTTCACGGACACGATCAACTATCCAAGCATTACTGCCGGAAAATCGGTAAGAATGAAAATAGGTTTATTTTATAAGACGAACAATATTTGAGCACATGGCAAGCAGTAGACCAGCGACCGTGCTTCTATCGACGGTGATTTCATTTGACTTTAATACCAAGTCTTAAGCAGCTTGGTTCAACAATGTTGAGGTTGCGGGAAACGAGAATGCAACACAAAGAGATAAGAGGTTGCTCAGAGCTGGATGTGTTGGGTGTATGGAGTTAAATTAAATTTATTCATCGGTCTTCCGACTTTAACAAGAAAAACAATGAAGCGGAAAATGCGTCCACTTCGTACTCTTCGAGCGTACCATTCACCATTCACCGAGTTGCTGAAACTCGCTTGTCCATCTGTCTTGCATTTCACCTTCCGCGTAGCATAAATCATTTTTGCAAACTTCCCGCTTCTTCTCTTGAAATCTGAGGAAGTGATAGAATTTAATTTATACTCGGTTTCCGACAAGTATTCTTCGACTAAGTAAATACCCGTGCACCCTCCATCGCCCACTTAACGTCGTACTACAATGACACTTGTCGGAGTCGTGTAAATGACATTTTGAATGAAAATTGGACATTGCTTGTTCTTCGTAGTATCGTTTTAAACGGTCCATAATTACGTCCATTTTGAGGTATGAATTGTTTCTTAATTACACTAAAACCCATTTCTAGCTTGTTTTCAAGATATGGTTTTTCCTCATATTAAAAGTATCATGGTTTTCATGCCTCTATTAACTTTCATTGCTCTTAACCTACATAGCATTTTCCATAAATCTCACCTGAGCTGCCAGTCCATAACAGTGCTCGGATCCTTGGCGTAGGCATCCCACATGTTGCACCATTCATCGACAGACACCTGAAAAAAAAAAACGGAAGTATTTTCTCAATTTCACATTTGTAAAGAGTAACCATCAGGCTTATATATTTACTATGGTAATTATTAATGATAATTATTATGAAATATGCTCAGTATTAGCAAGACCTCATCATGCTCAAATGATTATTTGGTTCACAACTCGTATATAATGGTCAAAGACAAGTTTAATAATATTCAAACTCCTAGGTAGGATCCATAAAGTTTATGTCACACGCATTGCGCAAAACTCTTTAATCTTCCGAAACATATTTGCATAGCACAACATGTTCTGCGGTATTTTCAAAATGTCACACTCCAGCTATGGTCAATTGATTTTAAGGGTGCACAATGTGAATACTCATTTTGTAGCGGCGAAATTGCTGCCCTGATTCATAAACGGAACACGAACGAAGTCTTACGCCACGGATGATCCAACGCACCTCTTTTGCAGGATGTGCTATTGGCACAGATTTAACACTATTAATATAATTTCTGGCATTGGTCCAGAATTGTTTGTTCGGGCTTACATGCCTGCGTTTACTTATGCAACTCCTAGTTTGATCATTTCGTTTAAAAAACATGGTGACGACATTAATCGTTACCAAACCGCAAATGCAACTTTATATTTATGATCACTATGAGCAAGTATACAAACCTCGATAACAATATCTCATTGTTCAAGAGTATTCGGGTTCAATTCATATTCTTCTTATAGCTTAAATTGTTATATGATCAAACGTATAGATTGAAGTTAAACTTAGATCAAACGTATAGATTGAAGTTAAATCAGAAACCACAACTTTATCAATGAAAATATCGTAGCCATATTTCGAACATCACACGGTGCAATACATTCCTGTTTAGATTAATACCGGATTAACACTCTGAAAGAAATTCTCTGGCATGCAATTTCGTCTCGGATGAAATGAGCTTGGCTGACAACGAAACCCGCTGCACTATCCAATCGGCGCTAACTCTAGCATGAAAAATGGAAGATGCAATCGGATTTATTTCAATTCCGGTATATATCACGTTACTCACAAAAATGCTCGCTTTACCGAAGGATGGTGAAAACTGCTGAATTCCATTTTGTGCTGCCAGGTAGAACAACCTCATGGAAATGACTAGACATAGCATTTCAAAACAATGCCCCAGCGTTTACCTGCTGCTATGGTTGGCTAGTAAAATCTATTCAGCTGGGTAGGTAGGAAATAAATTTTGCAACGAAATATTGCAAACCATCGCAAAATAATGCTGTGCTCAGAACTATACACACCATCAACAACATATAACGATGAGATATGTTGCTGTAATTTTATATGTATAATTATCGAAGAACGGGAATGTTATTAAGGGTATTTAAAACATTGTATAATAGTTTATGTTGCCCAAGGGTACAAATATATTCATGAGTCCTTAATGTCTCAAATGTTTCATACTTCCATCCGTGAACAAGATGTGGTTGAAATAGTTTCAACACGTTCTCATGCTTCCAGATTAGAATAACTAACTGAAAATGTATGCTAGAATTTGTCGGCAATCTGTACACTTCCCACGACAATCACGACAATCAGGAGTCAATTTGTCTGTATTTGTCATTTGAAACCTGTATGTCTTTTTCTTATATCTGAACAAAACTGCTTTTCATTGTATTGAATCGTTTAGCACAGTGCTGCATTGTAGTTGCTTTTAGCATTATTTTTGTTTTTCACTATCCACTACTCGGACCATTAATCTTCACTAGTCGTCGTGGTGTCGCATTTCACGAATCACAATTCCCAAGCGTCCAAAGCAAGGTTCTAAAGCCTTGCTTTCACTTTCACAAAGCACACGTTCTGGTATGAATCATCCAAAAATGCTCACTGCTTTTATGGTTTCGGTTTTTACGAGCACAGGTGCTAAACCACACCGGCACTACGAGCAAGCTGAGGCACAAATCGAGAGTGGTTTTTGGACAATCATTGCAGGTTTTCCCAATCTTAATGCTCAAAGAGTCCAATTTTTGTGTTATGGAACAAATATGTCAAACTTGCATTGATGGGCGGAGATGGCACAAACGGATAGCTACCATGATGCTTGTTGCTCCGGGTTTAATACTTGTTAGCGTCAAGTCGTGAACAACTTATACAAACTCTTTAAACATTTTTTTTTTGAATATTAACAAGCCGAATAAATAATATGAAATAAAATATCAAACAATATTGAATTGTCTCCGAAATATTTCTTAAATAATGAAATTATAAAATAAACTTCCTTTAACTTCGGCATTCATTAATATTTGCAATGAGAGTACCTCAATTATACGAGAGTATCCAGCATATGAGTAGGATTTTATTCAAAAGATATGAAAGTGCTGTACGTTCGCAAAGAGGAAATCTCACAAATACACCCATCATAAGATACCAAACAGATACCAGACCATATTTTGCAGTTAAAACGAGCCGTAAGATACGTCGTGTCCATGGCAACTAAAGCACATATTTCATGAAGCAACAAAAATCTGATTTTGACCAGGGCTAGCAACAATGACAACCGATGGACAATTTAGGTAAAACTTTTCGAAAGTCAACATTCGGCAATGAGAAATTTCAAAAACTCAACCATGAAAAGCGTACCATTGCTTAACCATAAAATACGACTCGTAAAACTTTTTTGGACTCGCCGCTCCTCCCCTTTCGTCCGTTGTCTTTTTTTAGCTATCACGCACATTCTTCCTATTACTTTCTCCTAAAACCACAGACCTTTAAACAGGTAGTGTGGTTTTATCCGAAATCCTGCAGTGCACGTAACGGAGAGTAACGGAAATTTTAAAAATTTACCCTAGTTTATATTCAAATCAAGGCAAGGTAACAAACTTTCGCTTACCTGACCATCATTGTCCTTATCCGCCTTGGAGCGCAGACCTTCCCAGATCTTGAACATGCTGTCGTGCGTTTCAACGTTTTTCGGATTACCGGCAGGCCATCCGCGAAGTTCACAGATTTTCTAGAACAAACAGTGTGTCAGAGATGAATAAACGACGAAAAACACATTTCTTTTTACCAATAAATATGGCTTATAGTGCACGTTTCATGTAGTTAACGTTTCCAATACAAATAGTTTACAAATAAATTGAATATCAGTTATTAATGTATCATAAACACAACACTAACCTCAATAGCTAGTTCAAAGTCCTTGCGATCGATTTCGCCACTCGCGTTGACATCTGCAAATGGGAGTTCGAATATTATGAGTGTTGATTTAGTTTCATGGCATGTATTCTACAGACTAAACAGTTTGAATAAATAGTGTTTTTGTTTACATGTTGTACCACATCTTTCGGCATCGAAAACTAAAGCGACACCTAAAGAAGCTATGTTTTGTGTACAGTTCTTCGGAATTCTACATAATGTGTGCTCTGCAACAGAATAACGAATTGTTGGATTTTCCAAGAACAATGAAAGGATTAGTAGGGTAGTAGTGCATTGTAGTCATAATGAAAAGAGAATGGGAAATGTCATTTTTTTCTACTACATTCTTCCGATTCGGCATGTGTAGTTTTCTTTGAGTGAAATTTCCCGTAACTGGATAATGGAGGGAGTTAGATGGTATAAATGGGATTTGGGACAGGTCACGTCATAAGAAAACCGGCGGCGCCGTCAAAAATTATAACTCAAAACGTTTAAAGTGAAGTAGTTCTATGTGTATAAGACCTATTTCTACGTTTTCCATATTGACTGATTATTTCAATATGGTGGTAGTCATACACAATTCTACTATCTGTAAGTATTCACGTCACACTTGGTGAGTTTCAAAATGTTGTTGACATCCGTAGCGTGATACGCATTTATATAGTTCTGATTTCTTATGTCCTAGAAGATGGACAGCGATGCAATGTAAAATTTATATTTGGACTTTTATATTTCGCTATCCTTTCTGTATTAAATTGGCTATCCATATTGACTACACACTGTAAATTGTCAGTCGTTTCAGCCATAAATATCGTCCTGTATTAATGTTATCTGAGCAGTTTGAAATTAGCTGTCAGTCATGGGACAGAGATTAATGTACATGCGAGCAGAGATTAAAGTCTTGGGACAGTACTATATTTGTACTAATGAGTTGTGTAGCGTGAAGATTTAGAATATTGTTGCTTGTTATTAATAATAATTAACGGTTCCATCAGATAAGATTCCTCACAAACTTCAGATCCAACATATTTTATACGAAACAAATAATGTTTATTGATAAGGATTTTGCTAGGAATGTTATGTTAATGTATATTTTGATCTAGTTATATTACTAACAAACATTCATGTTTCCTTAAGTTATTAGAACTGAGTTAAATTTGACCCACGAATCAATAAAAATTCACATCCGGTATATGCATAAGATAACAGTATACCGTACCTGTTTTTAATCTTTTACAAGCACAAACATCCCACATTCATGTGATATTTTATTGTCTTCTGTTGCTGTGCCATGTTTTGTCACTTACCAAAGAACACGTTGAAAACGTACAACAACTTCTTCTTGCGGAATTCCGAGATTGGGGACATTTTTCAAAAGTTATGTGTTTGTAGCACTGGTGGAAAGACAGATCTGAAATTCAGAGAAATTAACAATTAAAAGCTTAGAATTTTGTATTTAATATCACATTCATGTATTTCTGATATTTATAATATGTTCAGTAAACATGTTCAGTTACCATTAAAAGATTTTCTTTCCCAATTCCCAATTATTTTGAATTATCCTCCGGTAGTAGAGTTCACCAGTCCCAAGTGGAAAATAATAGCTCCGAATCGTTTAGAAGACTGTGTTACGCAAAACAGCAATCAGTTCGGGAACCCTTTCAGATCATGTTTTCAACAACAAAAAAACTCGATCATTACCAATATTGGAAACATTGATAAGACGTAATAGCAACCCCACTTCAAATGATCCTATCACTTACCGATACCGTTCAACGTAATCGGCACACCCGAGTAAAATATTGCTTTATTCCCATGGTGATAATGACGGCTGCATGAAAAGGTGCCGACCATTTCGAGACCAATTTTACTTTCGCAACTAGAAATCCCAAAATACTACGAGCTCGTTAGGAGGCTTCCGAAACTTGAAGAGGATTCCAAAGGCTGAAACATGAAAGTCAAAGTGGTGTTTTGGAATCTATAAATGTTGCAGTACGGCTGCAGTACGGCCATGATGTTACGAAAATATTTTGCTGATGAATAGGTTACACGCCAACAATAGATATAGTTTTATGATTTTAATCCTTTAATGGCTTCAAAGGTTTTGACAATAATTTCAAACTCACCATGATATCAAAGAGCGGTTTTTTATTCGACGGTATCCAATCGGGCAAATCGTGTAAAATTTGCAAAACAAAATTCTGGATCATTACTAATTCCCCAATACTGAATTGAGTAGCTCAATTTTCTTGAAAATTATGCATAGGTTGTATATGAATCATTAATATAAGTAAACTTGTTAAAAAATAAACAATATATTATCACAATTTTCGCTCAAGCAGGCAATTTATACATTTACTATTTATATACATATATATAGAAATGTCTCGCTGATGCATCGTGTTCTAAATGCATTCCTTTTTCCATGTTAGGTGGGTTTGTTTCATACTATAACTGCCAGTTTCCAAATGGAAAGACCAGGGCCACATACTTCATTAAAAGCTTCACACGTTGATTGCACTAAGTTTGTCACCAAATTTAGAACGCATATTTTACTCTTAACGATCACATTAGGCAACCAGTCTGATTGTGGGTAGCCACCGGTGCGGTTTCGTCGAATCTTCTATCATTCGCTCGTTTTTGGCAATTAAAGGCTGATTGCTGATATTTTTTACGTTATGCTCGCCAAAAAAGTACTCAATTAGCCACTTTTGTATAATATTCGAGTCACTTGCGCCACGATAGAATGGTGGAAGATTAATTGTTTTCCAAGTGCTCTCCTGTTGTTTGACAAAAAAAAAAAACGCAGGAAAACAATTTTCAATAGATTAGTTCAATGTTCAAACCATATTATTGATCAATGTTATGAAGAAAACACCTTCTTTTAAGCGACAGAGTCGATTTTTAGAATATTTGTTCGCACCCGTAATCGGTTGCTAAGTACCGAAACGGGATTAGTTGATTGTAGTGCATTTATCAATTATTCATTGCATTGGTAAAATTGCTCCTATATGATAGTTACGAATTTTCCACAACTAATACAAACATCAGCACTAATTGGGATTGATTCAGAGTACAGTCCACTTACTAGCAACAATAAAAACAAAAATAACCCTGGTTTAAAGCACCTTTGTGTTCCCCGCACCTTCTTCGTGATATGTCTCTCCCGGGTATGTACAATATTGTACCGCACTGACGATACGTGCATCAATTGTCTGGTTTAAAAATGGTGTATTTTATGATGCATATGCTACCCATTAATTGATTTATGCGTACCAAATACATTTCACAGCGTGAGTCAATCTGTATTCTTTTAACACTAACAGTAAAAGGGTGGGTCGTTTGTATCTACATTTTATGTGCTTTTTCCATGCTTTTTCGCTCTTTTGGAGATTGTTTTGTAGAAGTAGGAGAAACAGGTTCTGAAAAAACTTAATCACTAATACCCCTAAAATAGTTTCCGAACGTTCAAGTAAAATTTCGTCAGATTACGTCAATAAATTCCATGAATCGTCTGATTGGGTCAAAATGGCCCGCAATAATCCTCAAAGGCGTATGCAAAATCGTTGGCCAAGAGTGTTAAATGAAAAATGCATAGTTCTTCGGTTGACAAATGTATACAGGCGGAATAAACATTGTACGGTTGAACAGATACAAACATAATAAATGCAATTAGGCAGTATATATGAGCGAATGCCGCAAAATAATACAATCGGACAAAGTGGAGAAACAATATGTAATAATAACTTGATAATTCAGTAGCTTTTTCAAAGCCAACCAGTTTCTTATAACACAACAAGCAGAATAATCAAATTCTAATCGAACATCATATCCATTAAGTTCAATCTATAATATAGCCATGAGTTGTAATTTAGATAACCGTAGTTTAAACACCGTTTATTTATTCAAGTGAAAATCATAGAAAAGGTGTAGAGACACCATAACTCCATCTTCACACCATCCGTTACAACCGGGATGGTGTGAATAATACCATCCAGTACATCCGAGTAGCCCCGGGATAAGGTTAAACGACAGAGAGGAAATACCCTGAGAACAAAAATGTCGGCCTGTGGAAATGGGACAATACGGCCTGTAAGGCCGTTAATAAAAGAATGTGTACAGATCTCTCGATTTCCACTTACTAGTCGGCCACTATATTATTGTAGCTTTTAGTACAATATAAATTAATGCATACTTCAACAACATCAGAAACCTTTAGCTCTTTGAACATACTTCAATCAAGATTAATTCATTCAAGATTAATTGATCTTGTTTTGAACAATAAGGCAATTCTCCTTTATAGGATGCGACAGGAACCATGCAAACATTTTTTAGTGAAACAACCCCAAAAGAGCGTCATTAGAACGATAAATACTAGAGGCTATTTTGCAGACAGAAAATTATATTTCGACACTAATTAAACGGGTCGTACTGTATCGCCTGCCCAGCCATACTGAAAACGTATCTTTTCGTCTCCGGTGTTCATTTTTCAACCGCTTGCTCGTCTGTTAAGACATGCAAAACCTGTACTACCAAGTTCTCCTGTATTTGCATTTCGCCTGTTGCCATTTGTTAATTGTACGCTCCTTAAACCTGCACTGTACTGCCCCTCTGCGCATTTCAATTTCACAGGAACGGACAACTACGGAAAGTTTTAATTGATTTTTTAATCAAAGAAATAGGTCTCAAAGAATGTTGCATTTTTCGCTGCGGTGCAATTGTCAATTATATTTCGTCACTTTAAATATGCCCAGAAAATAACTGCTAAATTACATTAAACGTGTTGTCCTTGACGCTCCTAAAGCCGACCAGAATTTTATCTTCCAATGTCATGTTTCATTTGTGCATTTATATTTATGCATAGCTTTACTCTTACTTTATTCAACTCGTTTAACGTTCAAAGTAGACCATTCCAAATTAGGAATAAAAACAACATAATAGCTTATGTTTGGTTTAAAAATGAAACAGTTATCAAATAACAGCTCTCAAAACCATTTAGCGTTGACGATGTCAAAACTTTTTCGGTGTCTTAATAAGCAACACCAGCAGATCTTTGCCAAAATGACAAGTTAGATAAAAAAAACTCTCTTTTCTGTGCCCTATTTATTTTGTCCAGCGCTGCTCAGCTGCTTCATAGATTATTTCAATAAAAACAACCTCACGCTTTCTGTATCTCGTCATAAATTGAAATTAAATTTCCTTCTGCTCAAGCGACACACAACTGGTGCGATCGGCAACTGGGCACCTATCCAAAAGTTGATTATATCGATCGGATAATGTTTGCGATTCGGTATTAAAAGCATGGCACATGCCACTAAGCATGTGCTCTAGTTAATTCTTATCATCATAGATAGTTTGAAGAGTGTTATTCTTATTATTGAAAAAATATTCAATCACGTGAAACACTTTCCGTTTTCGCTAGAGTTCGGTCTACACCATCTACCGTCATCGTTGGTTTAGCTCAATATGCGAACCACAATAGCAAAACTTGAAAACAGCAAGGCTTTTAAAATCACATCGACCTTCCGAGAGTTTCAGTTCGGTATGAATTGTGATTGTTCTCCCTCCACATCGCATTCCTGATTTAGCTGGATTTTATCCATCTATTACTACCGAGAGAACCCGAAATTGTATTTATTATCTTTTCTGCAAATCTCGGCTTCACGTGTGTCCCACATCAAGAATACGCACCCAAACTAGTTTTCATGTTTGCTTTTAGATCAACGAGTATGACCAAAGAAATGGAGATAAAATTGTTAAATGAGTTTTAATTCCCCAAAGATACTCTCGGGTCATCTGGAGCGCAATGGTAGCATTTGTTTACACGCCAGATAAGATAACGAAACTTTCGTTTCGCTTCAAATGACGGCAATCTTATCTCTCGTGGGAAGTAAAATAACCATTCTCTATGTGAACCACACAATGCAAGACCTAATTATATAAGTTTCATTCTTTCTATGACACTTCCTGCATACAGGATTCTGGTGCGATGTTGTTCTAACAAATCTTATCCGTTAGGTATCCTGTTAATACGTTTAGGTTTAAATAATAAGCTGATGTATGAATTTGCATTTCATCATATTAATGTTTATCGGAAAAGCTACCACTAATATCAATTTAAGCTACTCAATACTAAGATCTTCAAATACAAGCATGAGAATGAAGTTCTAATGACTACAGCAAATGTCACATTGCTTTAATTACCATACTCCATTCTGAAGCATTCTGGTTGGTGTGCTGTTATAAACACATCGTTATCGTTATTCAAAACTTATTAGCAGCTTAACCGAGCCAACTTCCGTAGCGAAAGTTGCAGCTTTTCATAATGAGTACTTATCAATAAGCACTAGCAGGGTCTCCGTTTAAACTCAAGGGCCTCTTGCTTTGGTTAACCCAGAGCGTAGTATGAACAAATGTGTTGGGCTATGAGAAAATGTGGAATACAGCTTCTGTTCATTGCCATCCTCTTAACAATTTTCGAACAGGATGGACCGAAACGGGACACTGAATGCAAGCGATGACTCCTCGCGTGTAGATGAATAAATTTCGTGTCAACGTGAAGCGTGGCCTATAGAGCAGAATCCATCCTTGCTCGTCAGCACCGATTGACGAGTTCGAACGTAGTACTCCAAAACGAACACCACAGGACGGCCAGATTGCCCTGATGGATGACAGTGACAGTATGAAGACGAGATTGATGATAGCGTTTGATTTCACCTCGATCAGTTGGGTCATGTCCTTTCTTTAGAGACCATTGCTGTGCACTGCCACTATCGGCTACAGTGTAATGTGTTCATGGGATCGGTAGTGAGTGTATTCATGTTGTTAACATAATTTCTCTTTCCGTTCTGTGGGTCATGTAATGAGGAAAATGGTTGAAAAAATCTGGGTGAGGCTAAAGGATGCAAAGTAATATTCACTGCTTTTTAATCCTGTATTTTACATTTGTGTCGTTCATTGCATTCGTTAAATGCACAATGTTTGTCATCATGTGGTTCGCCTTGTTTCAGTCACCAAATCCTATGCCATGGGTGTAGCAATATAGGCAACATTGTCAACGAGTGAAGAGATTAAAGAGTATCGGAAAAGACAGCTTGAACGATCGTTCTACAAATCTGAAATCGTGATGTTCCTCGTGCTCTATCTTTCACCTTGTAAAGCATCTTTTTTTTTTGTTCTAACTGCTCCTGCAATGTTGGACTGCCTGTCCCCAGACTTAGCTGTTTTACATAGACAGATTATCTGCGCTGTGGGATACATCTGCACAATGGAACTGGCCCTGAGGGATGCTTTTAAACTTTTTATTATAGTTCAATTCACCCAATTTTCTCTCTTTTTTGTATGTGTTTGTGTTCTATCACTTTCATTCGAAAGTGTAGCATAGCATTTAATAATTTAAAAAATCTTATCACCGTAGCATAATAGATAGTAAGATCTTTTAAGGATTGCATATTTTCATTACCATTTTTTACTTGAGAGTTTTTTTGTTTGTTCTGAAACACACAAGCAAACTTTGTACCATTTCGTCAACCATCAAATCCGACCCAGCTTTCCGTTCCGCTTCACTGAATAGCGAAGATTAGCGCTTGGTACGTATCTGGCAGGCAAAAGGCGCAAACTACCACCTCAGAAGATTAAAGGATATTTATATTATTACACTGTAACTGCATAATCCATAGGCCAACAGAATCAACGCATAATCACATTGAATTTATCCTTTTCGTTGACAGTACATCGGAGTAACTATGTCCGCGACCGAACTGTTTCCGATATTTTATTATCATCGGGTTTACAATCATCTGTTTAGCAAACATGTTATTATTTCAATTCCTACTCATATTTATTTGAACTTAGTTGCGTAGTTGTAGTTTCGTAGAGTAATCGAATTAGGAAAATTGGTTTCCTGTACCTTTATAGTAAATAAAATGTACACACTTTAAAATTCAGCACTGTAAAAACATAAGTTGTCTGTTTCCATCACTAGCAAAAAACGTTGAAAGTTATTAATTTGTGTTGGCACCGATGAAGCTAATAGTAACGTTAATTCTATTAACTTCTTCTATTAACTAATTCACATAACTTTGTCTCACATTTGGAACCACTCATTATGATTTAAATGTAATTGAAAACTTATTTTTCAGCCAAACCCATTCATTCACCAACAGTATCTTCCGTTTCACTTTTTATACATTAGTGCTCATTTTAGTAACATAGTTTTTACAAAAATATTCTAAAGAAGATAATATTTGTGTTAATATTTCCCTACACTCTTGCAATGCATGAGAACGCGCAAAACGAACAGCAGACATTTTTCATTCACAGACGCAAGCACTGTAAACTAATATTGCACATTACCTTCCGTGTGCTATAAATTGGTCTATCCCAGGAAGTCGTTCAGCTAATTTTGAACCAATTTGAGCTAGAAGAACTAATCCTATGATTACATTTTCAACTTGTAAAGTTCATCCATCAAATTTGAATTAAACACACCTGTTTGGTAGTTTTGCTAGCGTGAACGCTACTGAAATAAAAATATTAATCGGCTGCATGTAACCTATTATTTGTAATACACTGATGTCGAAACTAAAGATCGTGATCATTTGCACAGCATGATCAAAAGTTGATAACTCATCGAAATAATATTGGATGTGCAATCAGTAAGTCAGCACTAATATATGGCACATACACTGTTAGTATAGAGAACTGGAAACACACCGAAACGTACCAGGGTATCCTTATGACCAACGCAGATGCACTACGAAATGAGTTCACTGCTATCAATGATCCTTAGTAGGAAGGCAAAGGCTGTATGAACCGTTAGCCAGGCACAGGACGAATACGGAATTTTGCCGCACTAGACGGTCGCTTTTATAGACGCGACTAAGAGGCGAACCCACGCGAGAGCGAACGCTCCGAGGTTTTACACTAGCAGTCACACAATGTGTCGCTCACAACAATCGTGGCAGTAGTATTTCTGAAATCTCGACAATTTATGTGCTTATTCATGATGGCGTTTTTTTGCGATGCCATGCTTTGCTGGAAATAAAATAAATATTTAAATTATTCTTGTTGAAATAATTCCTATCAATTCTTCATGGAAATGTAAACGAAATAGTATTGATGTGAGGAACTTTTATCATGAAGAAAACATTACATCAATTTGTTTTGGCGCTCTTGATTAAAACGCTATCTGGGAACCGTTAATAGTAAACATTTCTCTCCATCTACGATGAACCTATTTTGGCAGCAAATGATAAGCATTCCTGGTATTAAAAATGCCTTTCAAATGCCAGCTATTGAAATATTATAAGATTTTCCATTATTGGTTCTATTGAAATTATTGGTATATATATGGAGATGATTCATACATTTACATAAATGTTGCTACCTGCCAAAATTTGTATACGATTGCAATAAAAAGTGAATGTTCATTGATACATGCATACTATATATTTCAACACATAAAAAGAAAGGGTTAGCTCAAACGATAAGATCGAAAAATACTTCCTTATACATTTTATTCGTTTCATTCATTTCATTTATTATTAATGTACAATCTATTGCCTACATGAGCGCTACACAACATGCATCAATGCCGTAGGTGTTACACGACCCTAATGTTGTTATAAAAGAGGCATGAATTTCGTGCCGCTGTTAGTGTTAACCGTATCTACCCTCCGTGGGCCAGGTGCTGAAGTGCATGCATTCCAGAGAGGATACCAGCAAAGAATGAAATGAGATCTCGAGCGGAGAGAACGACCCACAAGAACTCGAAATAGATTCATGAAAGCCCGGGAGTTGGCGCATAGGACATTCATTACCTTCAGAAGAGAATATTCCGTTCGCAAGCTCTAGCCAAGCGGTTCCAACCCGTCTCTCACAAGCGTAAACGGGTGGTTCCGTAGTCACTCAAACTTAACTAGGCCGATGGGTCTATGCAGTTGCTGCCACATTTATCCTTTTTTAACCTATTCCTCGTATTTCGCATTGCCTCGACCTTGCCTTCTGGGACGCAGGTCGGCTTTTCGGCGGGACACGAGCAGGATGTTTTGCAGCTCGGCACCCGATGTCGAAGCACTCGAAATCATCCGCACGCCCGGTGGGAAACGTCAGCAAAAAAGGAAACAACTCCATACCCTGCTGTGCCGGGCTGGTGTGATGTCTCAAACAACGCTGCTATGAAAAGCGAGTGGTTCGTCATCAACCTAAACCAAATTGAACGGCTCCAAAGTCCGCGAAGAAGCGCAAATGTGCCATAGCATCAGTTGTCGTTTAGCTGACAGGATGCATATCCTGTGACGCGCCCGTTCACCCTTCAAACTCAATTTCTCATGTCGCCATGGCAACTTTTCTCACCTACATCCGGTCGGTGAGCTAAGTGCAAATGCGAAAACGTCCGCCACATATTCATGTTTGCACCGCGGGAGAACATATGAGATTCGCCAGCATGGTAAACCCAGACGAACGTACAGCTGGCGACACTGGTGCGATTGATTGAGACTGCAGGATACGGATTGTATTCACCGCTTCTTTCAATCAGATTTATTTTAACAACAACATGTGCCTTAGCATAAGTGAACGTGTTCGATCAACGTAACCGGTCAACCCTCAGGAACCGGTATTTTATCAATAGTTTAGTACTATGCTCGCTGTGCAATTGTATCGACACATTTTTCAGCTCATAGCATATTATTGTTACATATTATTGTTAGGATCAAATCATTATGAAATTTCAACACATTAACGAATAATTTGCTATTTCTGTACAAGATTTAATTCAAAGCACAATGCTCAATAGTTGTGTTGGCCAATGGCGCTCTTGTCAATGCAACTTAAAAAAACGTTATTAAATCAATATTCAATTCTCACAACGTCAATGTGAAGTTCAATGATAAAGTTTCATGCTTATCTTCAATCTCGATTCATCGTCACTCAATCATATGTACAAAATATCACGTATGCTGATGCTGATGCATTTCAAATTAGTACAGCTGCTCCATCAAACCATTATCGCGGCTATCGAAATAAAAAAAAAATCTGGTTCAATTGACATTCAATTATGGACAAAGTGCGCCAATTTCACAAGGTCAGATGGGGCTTGAAATTAGCTAATAATCCGTCCATGCAATTTTTAGAACCAAGGCTAAACACAACGTGTAGCACCATATGTGCGATATTGGCACATCGTACAACATATGACTAGGGTAGTTTCTTCTTAATTTTATTACATGATGATTTTTTCCGATTATTTGAAAGATCAATTCAAAATATATGGTTAACATTGCCAAACTCTATCGATTTCTTCTTTGATAGCACTCAATGGACAGTGTTCCATGACACCAGCATGATACGCGAGTGTACACGCCACAAAGGTCAACTCTCGAATAGGTAAGCTTTATTAAACATCCCAGCGAATGGTGCTGTGCTCAACGATGCGCCAGATATGCCAGTTATCGATAAATTTTCATTGCTCTTTTCGTTGAACGTTTTTTTGCTTTGTTTTATCTTGTCTTTCCCACACAAACCCTCATTTTGGCAACTATCTACATCACATGTGGGCAGATTTTAGGGAACCATAATTGAGAGCGTATTGACGATTGATCTGATGTTCTGCACGGCGAAGTTTGTCCGATTCAGTCCGATTGCTTCAGATGTCTGTCTGAAGAATAGTGTGATGTTGCTAGTGATAGATTGCATTAAACCATATTGAATCATTTACCTAAACAATAGGGCGCAGCCATACGTTGCGATTTAATAAACAATAAAAATCAAGATACAGAAGCTACTAATTTGAGCTTCACATGCATCGACACAGTTGAAAATATTAGATGATTTGGTTAATAATTAAATAATCTTTTTCTATTTCATTAATTTACCATTATTAATATCACTTTGTAATATGGTTATATCGATCGAAACGTTATTAATAAATAACAGTTGCAATGAAATACAACTGTTAACAAAATATTGCATACTGACGTAACAAACAATTATGTGATAATGCTTAAGGTATTAGTAGAAGTTGTTTCCGTCGAACACCATGTTAATACCATGTGAGCCACTTTCTTGCATATCTTAAAAAGGGGCTTTGATTTAAAACGTCTTATTGTTGCCACACTTTTCGTGCTATACCAGAATGCTGCGTGCATCAGAACAGCTCAGTTGGGGTTTGTAATGATAGGCAACGACACACGGCATATCTTGAATATTAATTGCTGATAATTGCAAAACAAAGACTTACACATTCATACTATGTTTTTCGCACTATTACGACGACGTCATGAACTTGAATCGGTGCCAACAAATCCAAACGCATTCTGACGCATTGTGTGGTAGAAGAGGCTAGGAACCCTACGACTACTGCGATGACAATCTTATCGCATGAATTTATCTTTAAAGCGACCATAAGACACAATTATACGCATCATGGTTCTTCGTTTAGACATACACATTACGCAACATGTCTGCAGCAAGTTGTTGCAGTATAATATTGTCTCCTACTTTTCTGACTAAGTATTCCGTAAATAAAGGTTATTATCTTTTTCTTACATTTATTTGCATGTCTTGTTCATTCACAGGTAACGAAGCCAACGACCTCCCAGTATCGTATTCGTTTACGAGAATCCGCTGATTTGAACAGCAATTGAAGTTAATTTTTTCATCACCTCCAACTTAAGGTTTAATGATGATATTTTATTACGAGGATAATTGTGATTAATCTTTAACAACAAAGTCTCTATATCAGTAGAAACAACGACGATCCACGACCACGAATCCAATAGTGTCAACGAACCGCTGTATCTGCAAAACAGGTGTTCAGATTTGATAAGCTTGCGCTGCATCGTTATCGCATATTCACTGGACAAATACATTCCAGAAATATATTAAATGTTTGTAATACGAGGACATCTTAATCAAATACTGGAATGGGAGATGCAAAATGAAGTGATAAAATTGTTAATATGTTTCATACTTCCAGTTTTTTCATGTTTCATCAACAATGTAACCAACAGCACGATAGTAAGTTCCATAATGATGCTCGGTGCAGTGGAACCAAACATTGTAAAGAGTATCAGGTTTAGATTGAAACCAATTATAAGTTGGTCAATAAGATTATTTATATGGATAAATAAGCAAGAATGTGCGTCATGAAGACCCACTTCTCACGGAGATTTTATCGCAGTTTTGAAATCTAGAATATAATCTCTTTTTACTTTTTTGCGGTCTTAGCTAGCTGCTGAAATCCTCGAAACCGCTCACGATCCGCACCGTCTTCAGCTAATAGTTAACCCGGCCGTTCTGGTCGAAGATTCAACACCTATCACGCTTCCTTTGCCAAGAGGGCGGTCTGAAAAAAAAAACTTTACGGGTTGGCTCGTCCGGTATCATTCCAGAGACATTCCCATCTCACTGGAGCCTGACGACTCCTCCATTGTCCTCCCACACATACGGAACCAGCAATCCTCCTGAATGCCTTTCTCCCGAATGCGGCCAAGAAGGCCTCGTCAGATTTAGACAAGGACTATGTCCCAGAGGAGTATGTGACTACTAACACTATGAACATTTCATATGGTTCCAGTTTCGTCCATCGCGACAGGGGAGTTTTACTATAAATATTGATTATCATCTTCTTCTTCTTCTATTTTACAAGTAATGTTGTATCCTGCTTTACTGGCCTGAGGTTTGAAAAACGTGGTTCAAACAATTGACCGCTTAAAAGGCTATAGTGTTTCGGCGAGAAAGTCTGTTTTCATTATCTTACGACAGAGAACGCCAATGACAATCTGCGGCGGCATCTACTACAATGTTTGCGAAGCTGTATCCCACCGTAAATGGCGCTAACGTCCATTTGCGATCAGATTAATCTTTTCCTCCTTACCGTGCAAATAGACGTAGTTCTCGCGAGAAATTTCCCAAAAGTAGCTCAATTTAGCAAACAGAGCTACTTTTCTCGCGAGATTTTTCTATTGTTGCATTTTTTATTGCTGAACCCTAAAATAAATTAAGGCTTTTAATATATTTAATATTTTGTAAATTCACAACAACTAAAATTGTGGTAAATGTCTTCACCACAATGTTTTGTTTGCTTTTAGAGACGAGACAGCTTGAGCAGCATTTGAAATTGAACTATTTCTATGTTTGCGATGACAACGAGAGCCGTTTTTTATGTATGTACTTTACATCGAA
Organism: Anopheles dirus; assembly: GCA_000349145.1. Taxonomy (NCBI): domain Eukaryota; kingdom Metazoa; phylum Arthropoda; class Insecta; order Diptera; family Culicidae; genus Anopheles; species Anopheles dirus. The sequence continues at coordinate 1,402,034 of KB672968.1, forward strand.
AAAACATCGAAATTCATCGAATGACAGCGAGAAATTTCTCGCGAGTCTATTTGCACGGTGACAAAATCTGCTTGAGTTGAGCTTGTCTGTTTTATTCAAACTGCTCGAATAGCGTTTATGGCACGGACTCTGGTGGTCAAAATCAGAAACTTACGAGTTGAAAAGAATTTGAAACTTTCTGTGAAACTTTACATACTTATTCTTCAATTTAAAACTTAATTTATTTTTTTTATCTAGAAAAACATAAGGTTTATGAGGTTTATTTGATGCGCAATCATAGGACCAAAGTTGGTCTAAATGATAATAAAACCGGACAATTTTGCTAATAAGTAAAAACTGCCGGAGGCTATGGGCGTACGATGAACGTGTTCTTGCTAAAATGTATACATCTACGAGATTTTCCAATATCTAGAACTGTATATAGCAATACTTTATCAATTACATAAAAGATGCTAAGCTTTTCAAAAGATGATGCAGTCCGTAACATAGATATACCAAAACGTATTAAAATAACCAACACCGTTCATGACGCCATTATGACTTTTGCTACACTATTACATTTTTTACGCTTTTCACAAACTTGCTTCATGTAACATATCTATAATACTACTTGTGAAAACACTTTTTTTTCTTATACAAATAAATAGTTTAAAATTCGTTAGAAACAAGTTTTATTTCAACGACCTTGTAACCCTCATGCATATTTTAAAAATTGTTTTAGATGATCAGAATCTACCTTTTAATTTTTTTAATTTTTAATAACGCGCCTTGTTAATCAACATAGAAACGCGCAAGGGGTAACATAATTCGAACAGCAATTAAACTTGTTTTAGATGCAGATTAATAACATAATTTCCTGTATGCAATACAAAGTGTTGAAACATACTGGATCTTGAGACAATTTACCTGTTCTTACTCCCAAACTATCCTATGCTTTGATAACTGTCTCGAAATGTTCAACAAACCTTCTTTTAAATGTAATAGCATCCCTAAGTCATGTTTCAAAAGATTGTTATTTTAATTAATAGAAGTTCTCCCATAGCAAAACGAGAAATACGCACACGCAACTTGCACATCAAAATATTACAATTCGATGCAAAGCACTTATTAAATATGTTCATACAAATCAGCACAATATTATTGAACATACAGATAAAGGGACAAAATAAAAACACTTTAATGAATATGCGACAATATTCGTCATAACATATTCATATGTTAGCATGGATTCGATAGGGGAAACCTGGTAATTTTGAATCCGGCAGTCATCGAGTTTAAGCTAGATTGGAAATTTCAATTCTTGCGCAGTGTTTCGGTAGACTTTCCATCTTTCATACCTACTGTAAATTTCATGTATGCCAATTATCTCTTACAGCATGGCGTTTCGAAAATGTTCCTGTATTTTTCTTCACCCTCAGAGCTTTCATTCATTTGACCTTGAACTTTCTTGATGAAAGGAAAATAATAATTATAGCTTACCAAATCCGCTTCCATGCGTCCTTGGACGCACGGACTTGACCCATGCGATTTAAAGGCGATATGATGCAGGCACTCACCCACGTAGATAAATTTGATCCACATGCTTGTACCCTCTGCTTCTTTCTATGAAGCTCTTCAGACGCCTTCCAAGCTGCATAACGCGAGACTGTGTTCGGAAGGTAATTTGTGCGCCGTCATTAGCAACAATGTTCTCACTCTGTTGTGATGCATGTTTCGACAATCATTAAGCTCAAAAACAACAAACTATTAGGTTCTGATGCAATAGTTGCGATCAACATTCCCATGGGCGTCGTGTGATTAGCTACAATAAAATAGAATCATCCTGCAGCTTGGGAGCCATACAAATTTTTCATCAAATTATGGTCTAAATCAAGTATTAAAGTGGTTGGTGATATACTGACATTACTACTATATTTACTACTTAACTTAAAGTTGTCATCGCCGTATTAAAATCAGATGCATAATAGATCAAGGTATTGATACTGTTAAATAAATAAAACAAATACAAAACCTTTTGGGTGCATTATTCGCATTCTTTTCAAATTGTCACTGTGATCCGTAATAGTTGCGTAATGTACCAATGGTAAAGCTAGTCAGTTATTGTTCAATTATCAGTTGTTGCCTAACAGTAACAGCACAGTAGAGTAATTAGTTCAAATAAGCTTAGGAACTTTGTTTGCGCCCCGAAACTCGCGGATGGGAATCAACCCAAACCGATACACCTATTACGCGAACTATAGATCTCCGGTGCAAACCTGTCCCGTGGAAGATTTAAATGGATCTACCAGACTAGTTTTGTGCTATTATTTCTTTTTCTGCGTCTGCTTACTTTTCCACGAAAATTAGGCCACCGATGCGCTCGAGCAGAGATATCGCGACGCCTCCGGTTGCCGACGATGAAGTAACAACAGCAACATCAGCAACAATCGAGCCCATCTCCAGAGCCACCAAATGCCAGCATCTCTGGTAAGAAAAGCAGCGAGCAGGAGCATAACAAACTGACGGATTACCGCCATTGGATCAATGTTGGTGGAAAACAATAAAACACCAACAAACCGACAGTGTTAGTGGTTCAGTGCGATATTTACACAACGCCACCCAAGCCAAATTGTCCATTGATTGATCTGATTTTATAATTGCAAGTATGCCAATACCTGTATATGAGATGTTTATATGGTTCCAATAGACAGAAATAAATACTACTGAGTACTGAATGGAATGCACAAAACAACAAAAGATGTTGAGAAATACAAAAAGGGCAACAAAAAACTCAAATAGTTACCGATCTTTTCATGACAGGTGTATGACGCGAAAATACTCATGTGGATCAGCGACTACTAGCAATAAACGTACGATTACGGTGGAATAATTAAGTCTAGTGAGACGCAATATAACAGAAACGAGCGCGTAGATATTTACCCTCAAAGAAGAAGCTTTTTTCAACTAAAATATAAGTATACGACAAAAATGCCTCGCGAATTCATTCGTCTTGCATCGTTCAATCCTACAAGATATTGTTGTTCTTCTTGCATTATGCTAAAAAATGTTTACCTACATTTAGCTTACAACACACCGACACGCACAAAGAATGGCATTCCAGAGCATGCCCAGCTATTGCACTGTATCTGACGCTCTCTGATTTTTATGTAGGCTAGTTTGCTGCACGAATTGTGCCTATAACGAGTAGTCAGCGCTCGCGAATGTGTAGACCAACACAGAACGGTACTTAGCTCTCGAGAGGTGTCGAATTCACGTTTTGCATTGGTTGGAATAGAATAGTTTCTTATAAGATAACTTAGAAGGTCACGCTGCACCGTCATAGAACGTACTGTATTTCGTGAACGTCAGATCTGCCATTTGGTTCCACGGTCAGTTCCCCTCAACGTGTGGTTACAGTGAATGAAACAATCGATCGAGCGCCTTCTGTTGAATGCCGAGAGATTCCTCCTGTTCTTGGCATTTGTTGGTTTCCGCTAAAGCACTGGTAGGAGAAGTCAGCATGAAAACCCATTATTTTATTTCACTTCTACAAACGAAAGAGTTCGAAGGTGGTATTATGCGGATTCGAGGGCTATCGTGTGTGGGTAGCTATAGCAACTGCACCGCTAACTGGTCACCATAACGACGTAACTGATAGCGACCGTTTATTGGGCAGCCGTACAACCGGTGCCATGGTGATCAGCTGGAGACAGTGAAAGGCGTTCGGACAGTTTGTTCGAAAACGTTCGGGACCGCGATACTATACTTGGATTCTTTTATGAAATTTACAACACTTTCGTTGTTTTCTTCCCGATCGTGTAAATTACATCATTAATCGTTTAATCTTTTATAATAAAAACAAATGTTGTTATTGGATTGTCTAATGATATAATCAATCGTGTTACAATAACGTGGTCAAAACATAATAAAATCGCGATAATTTGTTAATACTCCATCCAAAACCTTCATATATTGTTAACCATAGTGCACCATCGCTATCATCGGATATGGCCGATTCGATCGTACATGCTCTACTAACGTGGCTCGCAAAATGTACCAATTAAAGATCAAAACATGGCCTGCTAAGTAACATGCTCGATGAAGCACTTTTTCGGCATGGACGTAAACATAGCCTCACACAAATCAAACCAACTTGACACCGGTTGGCAAAACAGGCGGCAAGTAACGAAACCAAGGCTCTCGGATGTGCGGTGCTGTGTGTTACCTATACGCATTCCAGCATTTAAACAGCCCACTTTAAACCTAATAGCACATTTGATCATTAGTAAAGATCGCGCACGTGTATACCGCGAACGTGAAGAAGCATGTATTAGTTAATCCAACTCTGAAAGAATCCTATTCCATTGATAGATGATTCGCAGAAAATTCAATGTCGCCGTATGACGATCGTCGCAAGGTTATTGACCTTCTGAGCATTTTATTCCGAACCTACCGGCTCCATTTCTAGTTGGCTTTAATTTACACCAGTGTCAAGTTTTTTTTTGGTTTTTTGGTCGACGAATGTTATGCATACCGATCCTTATGTCACTTGCCCTCACCATTCACTTCAGACAAAAACACAACAGGGTAAAACGTGTGTCGCAGGTTGATGATACCCGATATCCATAAAAATGCGGTTCCTTTCGCTTTCACCTAGCATTGTCTCCATTTCATTTTGCATTCAAGATCGTATATCGCTTGTACCATACTCGCGAAAAAATCAATGTTTAACTGACCGATGATCGCAGTGAAACATGCTACAAAATGAAACATTATTGCATATATTAAACGACAGACTTGACTTGGACTTGATAAAATAAACAATATGTAATGCAACATATTACGCAATGATAACTAACTATTCTAGTAACTATTCATAGTTGTTCGAAAATAAATAATAAGCACGTATGTAAATACATTGCGACGCACAAGAAAATTCCCATTCATTCATTTTAAAGACATCATCAAAACCTCGGAAACGATTTCTCTCAAAAATAAAGTCACCAATCTTCAAACCATTCACGATCTCTCAGTTAAGCTCCTCTTCAACGACACGGCAGTGGTGGGAGAATACGAATAGCTCACCCAAACGAACAGCATATTCCGTGCCCACCCCTAGGCAGCTGTTGTAGTAAATCGGTTCAGGCACAGCTAAACAGTTTCTCTCGAACCCGCGATCTGTCGCGACGTAAAGAGCTAAAGTCACAACCATCACGAACAACAACAAGCCTTTTGTGAGAGCTGAAGTAAGTGATCCATGGCGAAACGCATACAATAAGCATGGAAAAGATTTCATGTGGCATTCCGTGCGGTGAATCATTGCGATATTGTCTGTGACTACATGAAAGCGATCGTTAATTTAGTGATCGATGTACAGTGTATCTCAGTGTTCCAGTGTTATAATGTTTTGCTTAACAAAATTATATAGAAAACCTACCATTTAATTGTGGTTTTATTGATTACAAAAAGTGAAATGAAATGTATATGTGAAATGAAATGAAATGAAATGAAGACAATAATACAGTGTATCATCAAACGTAACAAAAGGAAACTTAAGTTCATATTTTGCTACTATCAAGCAAACAGTTTCATGAAACACGCTTGCTTAACTGCCGCTTCCAACACTTCGCAGTCCTCGCGCCAGTTGTATAAGTTCCCTCAACTTCCCACGTGTGTGCAAACTAGTGTCAGTAACATTATATTACGTTATGTTGCACGAAAACAGTCGTTATGGAGCAAACAGTGTAAAAACTCGCGAGTATTTTCAGCAGTGACACAGTATTTCGTTCGTGATTCTAAACAAACCTTCACATAGAAAGTCAATGCAATAATCGTATTTCAATTATATTTCACAATTTCTGGTGACAGTAAAAAGCGAATTCATTGGATGATAATTATTAATGCATTAAGGATTTAATGAATATTAGTAATACCCATCTGTTGTTTACGAATGAAACAGCATGACTTTATATACATTTGATGCAAACCAAACATTCCAGTGACAACTATTTCAGTTTGGTTCATGTTGTAAGATTGAGTCTTTACCGGCTCTGCGTAAATAATTGAACCTAATAGTTACTTTCACGTCGTTCACCTGTTGTGCTTAACTATCGATACTATAATTATTGAACTGTGATTTTTTGTCTTTTTACAATCGACCATCATCGCTCGGCACGGCACGGCCAAGCAAAGGTGGCTATGCTAATTGCAAAACATTTCATAAGACTTCCACCACCATCCGGAGTGCGTGTCGCACTACATCTTATTATATTCCCTCAGTCTACATTCTCCCTCAGTCTACCCGAGCCGATCAAAGATTGAGAAAGGTACTTTTCAAAGCATGGGCAGCGACGAGCATGATCGAGCATGACAACATGCGTGGCAAATGAAAAAAACCGCTCATTATTATGGCAATGACATGCCATTAGGTTCATACGCAAGCAGAGCCACTGGGCTGCCAGAGCATTTGCTATGAGATGGTCTGAATTTTAATGGCAAAATTATTGTTTTTTTTTGTTATGATTGAAAACCTTCTATTTGGAACCGTGTCATCCATTTCTCGTGCGCGGCTCATTTAGCATCAAGGACAACTGTTTGTTCGGACCTTCGTTAAATTGATTCCTTTCTCTTTTTTTCCTTTTACGTGTATCATCTTTGTGATCATCTCACATTCTCTGACCTGGTTGGAAAACGAATAGAAATACGGACAATATGTTACGACTATGTTGTCTAGTGATGCTGACCTGTGCTAACGCACCGTTGCTGACGATAGCACTGCATTCGCCACCCGTTGAAACGGTTAAACAGTGGAACTTGTTGGCCTATAATTTTCCCTGGGATTATCCTGCTTCGAACAAGGATTTTTACAATCCGGAAAACATCGTAGCTACTGGTATCGAGGTTGGCTATGATCGTATCTTCATCGCAACGCCACGTTTGTTCTCCGGGGTTCCGGCGACACTATCCTCAATTTCGCGCGATAGCCACGGGGATTCACCAACCCTACATGCATTCCCATCGTGGAGCCACCATCGGGCCGGCACGAAAGAGTACAACTGCACAGAGATCGGGCTGGTGTCGGTTTATCGCATTCGGATCGACTCATGCAACCGCCTATGGGCACTGGATGCTGGAGTTTCGCGATCGTTAGAGGATTTCGAAATAACATGCCCCCCAAAGATACTCGTGTATGATTTGCACACAAACCAGGTGGTACGAAGAATCGATTTCCCACCCGAGGTGATCCGAGGAGAATCTCTGTACACCAACATTATCGTCGATGAAACCACCTCGAGGCCGAAAAGCCATTGTGATGATGTGTTCGTCTACATAACCGATACAGTAGCACCCGGCATTATTGTCTACGATAGCGGGAAGGATCTTACCTGGCGTGTGTCGCACCCGGCTATGTACCCAGATCCCGATTTTGCCGAGTCAAGTATTCTCGAGCATCGTTTCACGCTCATGGATGGAGTGGTTGGTTTAGCGTTCGATCCAGAAGCGGCCATTCTTTACTTCCAACCACTGGCCACCGATCGGTATGTAACACATGTCAACTAGATAGTCTTCAAAACCATTAAACTACGGTATTCTGAATAATCAATTTTGCTGTTTAGATTGTTCTCGGTCAACACTGCTGCATTGCGTTCCGGGCCACTAGAGTTTGGGAAAGATCTTCCCGTGAAGCTGGTAGGTCGAAAATCTTCGCAGGGAATCGGTCTTGCTACAGCGCCTCGTGGCGGAACTATTTTTTACTCCCCTCTAACGGAAACGGCTGTTGCAGCGTGGAACCCACATACAAATGAACACAGGTGCACAATTTCACTTTAATAAGAACTTTAATGTTAGCAAATACTTCCTAATTAATTCGATACCAACCAAACCGGTCGGGGTTGACTTACTTTTTAACTAAGTTTTCTTGTTCTATTTTATTCCATTACAGCCTTCTCGCACAAGATCAGGAAAAAATACAATTTGCTGCCGATCTGCGAACTCCCGACCGTGACGGTACAGCTCTCTACGTATTGACATCAAAATTTCATCGTTTTTTTCTGAAAAATCTCAATCCCAACGAGATTAACACTCGCATCCTGCGGTTTGACGGTGTTGTCAAGCCTGCTGCACCTGAACGTCCGGTTGTGCGTTTTTCCCAGCAACATAGATTCGCACCCACCAGAGCAAGCTACGAACCTATTTCAAGCGCTAGCTTTTACGAATCTCCGTCTGGCTCTGTGAATCCTTATGATAAGCAGCTTCCAGTCATCGCCTCCATACCACCGAACGAAGTCAAATCCTACTCATCCTTCGTGCAGAGCTTTTATGGCAAACAACCACATCCGTACATCTACGAACCGGTACCTGTAATCGACAAAAGCAAACCAATCAATCCGTTTTTCATGTTGAACAGTGGTGAAAAAACATTTCCCCCGCCACACATTCCACGACCACAGTTTGGCCTTAACGGTGAGGTTTTCATACCCAAGATCAGTCCCCACTTCAACGACTTCAATGGTTTACGTTTTCCAAAAAGTCTAAACATTAATCACACTGCTGTACCGCATTAGTTACTGTTTATTACGGTGTCTCTCATGTACATAATGTGTCTTCATTGGTTAGGTCTATTGCATACCGTTTCACCGCTTCTCGCTTCTAGCACCAGTAGCACGCGAGTCTACATTGCTGAGAATGCAATCTTGTTTGGCAATCTTTAAATGTCATTGTTCATCTTTTATGTACGCTAAAAAATCCATTCGTTCAATATTCTCTCGCAATTCCTAACGAAAAGAATCAAATCGATCATGGATGAGAAATATTGTGAATAACGATATCAGTGACGAAAAACTTTAACTATGCACAATCCTATCTACTTTCTTTTTTAATCTTTGTGTGTTTCAATCAATAACGCACTCAACGCTTTACCACCACACTTTGTAAAACTTTGTACATAACCCGTACCATTAGTATCAGCCCTTGCCTGTACGCCACAAACTCGCGACGATCACGAAGCACACATGCGCTGCACACCTCTTTATGTCTGCCATAATTAATCATATTTGAATGCATTTTGCTGCTGCCGATGATACTGTAGCCAAACCTGTGCATAGAGCGTGTGCAACAGCATTCAACACAGCGGAAAAATGTTTCCATGATCATCAACGCAAAATATAAACCACCGACTGACTGCCTGACGTGTTTCTTTTATTATGAATAAATTTCCTTACGGGAATGTTTTTATTATGAATGGAGCTAAAGAATGGTACATTATGTAAATTTCAAATTTAGTATTTACGTAACGTAATAACTCAAACCAACGCTCTCGGTCTTCGTCAGTATACTGGCTCACGACTTATTTATTATCACGTAGATAACATGTCCGTTCTAAGCCCGAAAGGAGCACTTTGAAATACTGATAAAATTAAAACAAAATAATCTACAATCGCTATATTTAGTAAATGTACGTTTGATCTGCTCAAAGACTCAACAAGAACAGTGAGAATATATTCAGCAATATATAAGAAACGTGTTTGGAAAAGAAGTGCTGTTTAGAACATACATGTTCAAAATACAATATAGCATGTGTTTACCCTGCAAAATAATATGATATCTTAAAAATGAACACTAAAACCTTTGTAAAAACTATCGTAGCTAAGCAATGAACTAAAACATATAATACATAAAGTAAATCAACGCTCATAATACACTGACGATCTAAGTGATCGATCCATCGGAACTCAAAACTATTGTCGGTTCATCGAAACTATCTGTGTAGGAAAGAATATTTTCAAGAACATCATTTATAATTTATTAAACGCTTTAGGATATGGCGGACGGATTGCCAGGACAGGCCTAATTCATGATCTTACACGCCACAAGTTATGAGTTTAAGTATCCACTGTACCGTCCTCGGGCGCGCACTATGTAACCGCCGTTGTAATAAAAGTCGATAAAAGCAAGAAAAGGTTGATGTTACATCCACATATGCTGTCCAGTCACTCGAGAAGAAGTAAAAGTAAAGGAAGTATGCATATCTCTATATTTATTTACAAAATCAGTTAGATTGGGTTGTGTTGAAAGATCGTACTATCTTATTTTAATAAAAGCATGTATGCAATGCACAATCGTTTATAACTTAATCTTTGCTTGTTAAGTTATGTTTTAATAAGGATTGTGATTGATCACGTGTAGTGTGCCTGTATAGAAAAACAATGAAAATTATCACATTGATGTAATACTTTTAAACATCAGGAGGCTGAGACAATAAACAACATCGGTAGTGTGCGCATCAATATTTCATCAACTGACTTGGGTAAGTGTACCAAATATCGGCCATGTGACAGTTTACCGCCGCAAACAAAACAATAAATAAAGCATTACATCGCATGTTTTGAAATGGAAGTAAATATTTCTATCTAAGTTCCAAGTTTTTTACCAAACACATCGCTATTTTCCAAAATATATAAACATTTGTGCAATGCCACTAAAATTTTGTTCCATGTGATGTGTACCAATTGGTCGATAGGTTTATTTTCTCATTTAATAACAGTTTTTGCATTTTAAAGGTGGCCGAAGTAAAGAATTAATCTCTTTAAATCATTGTTTTCTGCAAACTAAAGGTGCTTTTCATAATTTGCTGTTAAAACCATATATTTTCGTGGCGGAAAATCTAGTACACAACCGGTCGAAAACCGGAACACTCTGGCCGAAAACTGAAACAAAAACATTGTTTGCATTTTCATTATATTTTCATGAAGTACTCATTTACGGCACGAAAAGTGTACAGAAATAAAAACTACGATAGGTTTCCTAACGAAAATCAACAAATGCGTAATTTATAACCCCATATTTTCACGCATCGCATGTCTTTGTGAAACAGCTGCTCTAAGTGGCCGAAAACGTAGGCTTACCCTGTTTGATTTTTTTCAATAACTATCATAGAAAGTTGATTACGCATTGTGATAGCACAATCGTTCCATATCGTAAACATACTTCTAGAAAGCATAATCGTAATAACGGGACAAGGAATGATTACCGAGAAATGATTGTGCAAAAAAAAACACAATTTAAATGAGAAACACAAGTACGAAAAATACTCAACGTGCGACGCTCGTAACAATAATAAAAATAAAACTCGAAGACATATTAGTGAGAAAACAGAGAAAACGAAATCGAAAGCCATGAGAAAAGCGGCGTCACAACCTATTTTCATTGGGTCTGCTCATTTTACCAAAAAAAGTATTATCTATTCGTTAACAGACACTTGTGATAGAGACAAAGAAAAGAATAATGTGAGTGTACCAGTTTTCGGCAACTTAGTGCAGCAGTTTCAAACAAAAATCCGATACCTTTAATGTTTAGGATTATAAGCTATGAATCTGGTGGCTTTTGCTATGAAAAGGACTTTTTGTGCAATAAATGAGAAAGAAAAATCTATGAAAATACAAACACCGTTTCCGTCCCTGATTTTGGTAGGCTTTGTACTTGTTTTTGACAACGCGAATTTCATATTTGTAAATGGTGTTAATCAACGCGATGATCATCCCAAACGCATCCAGCAATCGAAAACCGTTCTACAGTGCTGCTACCGTTTTGTCATCAACCAGCAACAATTGCCATCCACGTATAGTCCGTCATAGTCATCGTGCGTCGTACATCATGATTCTGCTCGGCGACGAACTGTGTATGCGTCGCACTCGAGCATACAAAAATGTCGCGTTCATCTCCATAAAATCATCGAAACCAGCAGATGATCTCGTGCACCAGAACCTTTGGGTCGATTTCCGGGACAGGTGGCAATTTACATGCAAGGAATCGGGATGTCGTGGTCAGTACTGAAATGAATGAATGAATGAATGAATGAAATGAAATGAAATGAAATGAATAACCCACTAACAGTGTTATCGTCTGTTCCGTGCAAGGCCGTGTGCATGATCGTGTTCGTAAATTGCCAGTCAGTGCCTGAGATATCCTCGAGAGCATCTACCGAAAGTTCGTCAAGAGCTTTGCTGTGAGTCTCCTCCCAACCAAACTGCAGGTAAGACAGTAGCAGTAACGGTAGAACGCACTGACCGATCCACAACAGGTGTAACAAGATACAACAAAATACATACACTAATGTATATACAAATCAAAACGTGATGGTTATTATGTGGGCGATCCTGAAACTCGATTTGTTCATAACGGTTCGTAATGGCTGCTTCTCAAATAGCTGTGTTATTCGACTGAAGCTGACAACGATCCTGATCCTGAAAAAAATCTACGTCTCGAAATCGTGGAATCTCTCACGCGCACTATCTGGTGATCCTTGGTGAACATGAGAATCCGCGGTCGACTGCGACTGGATTGCATAGGCACCACCGGAACTGGTATGCGGTGGACGAGTCGGAGATGAATCAATTGTCGCGTGCCATGGTCGGTGTGGTGATTGAACTTTATATCAGTAACAGTATCAGCTTATGAACTAGCACAGTTAATATTAGGGAACTAGCTACATTTTTTTCTGTCAGATATCCGCAACAGTTTTTTTTTATGTCAGGTAGAAATGGAAAGAAAAAACTGAGTGTCAAAAATCTTTGCTTTATACATATTTTTCAAAGTTATCTGTATCAATCTTCTAATTTCTTGCAAAATAATATATAAATTATGTAATGCAGAATATTTTTCGAAATATTGCTAAAATCTGACCAGTGCATAGGCTATGCGCATAACCCAACTTGCTCCTCATCGTGAAATAAAATCCCTATTCTAACCGATTTTCACTGTAGCACAATCTGGTTTGAAGGTTATTCAAAATCGTAAATAAGTCTAACATTCGTTTCAGTGTTTTTTTGTGGAAGATTTTTTTTTTAATGTTAAATACAAATATTTCTAAGTATACTAAATATAAATATACGTTCTCAATGCAGTGCGTTTAATATTGCACACTGATATGTGTGACCCTATAATGGATAGAACTGGATACGTTAACGTTACTGCTTAGATAATATATTATTTACTCGACTAAGTACAGAATTGCAGTAATTTTAGATTAAATTAAATCATTTACTTTGATTAAATCAGATTTGAATTACCAGTTATTAGTAAAATTTAACGATACTCGAGCTTGATATTGAATATTCGGTACAGTTAAAAGTAATCACTAATTCAGCTCTTACGTCATGAAGTGTGTCACAAAATTAACCTGTAAAAAATCACAAGATATACACTACCATGTAAACTGTGCACAGCGATGGTACTCTCCTGGGTAAACCAAATATTTACACACAACAAGCGTAAAATGAACTCGAATAACGTCCAAATCACACCCACCACCATCTGTTCCCTATAAAATTACCCCTACGCGTCATCATTGTCCATTTTTTTTACGTTCGCAAGTATCGGGGAATCTATATTGATTGCCAACGCTGATAGATCGTTGAAACTGCCAACCATGACCCTTCGCGCTGGCGGTGCAGTGCACCTCATTTTCAGCAACGCTCGGCACAGTTCAATTGTTGGCTCAAGTTGGCCATTTACTTCCTTCCTTCCTCTAAACTGACAATACTTAAATCGACATAAACGAGCCTAACAGCATGGAAACCACCGTGACTCCCGAATCCGGACCCTTTACACACCACCGAAGGCGAATGAAGGGAACGTTTTATCTGTTCGAGCATCATCATTGAAACGCTTAAATTAGCTCCAAATAGTCGTAAATGTATACTACCAAATTTTTCACTCAGACCATTTTCTCAAACAATTTTCAATATGTTTGTACTATTTAGGTCGCATCGTATGAAGTGTTATAAGATTTCGCCACACTTTTCCGTATAATCTAGGACATACAAAACGCACAGCAACAATAAGTTGCGTCAGCTAGCGGCAGTGAAGAAATATAAAGCAGCAAATTATGAATGATTCCCGTGCTGAGCTTAAGCTGCCTCCCCAAGTCCCAGGTGTTTTTTCAGGGCATTGGAAATTTATAGTAACGTTAGTCGCTAGTTCAGTGTGTAGCACGTTCTTTGAAAGCGTTACCCATGATACAAAAGAAATACGGTAGAAATACTGCCTTACACAAACGGCAATCACGTGGCTCGCATATGACTAACATACGAGCAAACAAATCAGTTGAAGTATATACGGTAACAAAAATGTCTCTTTCTTTTCGATCGGTGTTTACTTATTCTATAGTATCCTTATTTATTAATCACTTGAATTATCTACAACTTTCTGCTTTTAGCTTCCCTGAGCAATAGTTCTCATGCTGTGAGCTTCATCTATGATAAAAGTATCATGCAGACAGGTATTATTATCGATTGTGTGTCAGCACTTTGTCTTCGTAGCAGTCTCTAGTTGTACAGTAAAGGTCATCAATTTTAGTTCATTCCTCGCTGTAACCTAAAATCTCTTTAACCTTCCGGTGACGATTCTGTTCGATTCCCTTATCGGAGCGTTAGTTATTACACCGTCAACGCTCCTGGTGTGCTTTAATTCCCCCTTCATCGGTAAAATTTATGATCTAAACTGATCATGCAATATTTCATACGATATGACATAGCAGCTGTTGACTTGTTGATCTTCGAACGTCGTAAGTTGTATCCTTCTTCCTAAGGTAATAATCTAAACAGAGGTAAAAAGAGTATAGAACCAAAGCACAAAATCCTTTTAAAACGGCACAATTTAACGTCACGTCATTTCGCGTTAACATTTAACATTCATTTTAAAAAATATGTGATACTTTTCTTTTTATAAATTGAACTAAATCGTTAAAAAAATAACATCAACACAGTAACCCTCAGTTGGTGAATATTTCCGAGCGTCTCTGTTTGATGCAACATCTGCGCATGTTGTGGACTTTTTCAAACCGCGTACACCTCGTTATCAATGAAGAGAATGAGATGGATCGTACTACGGGTCGATAGGGTTGTAAATTTTCGGTTGTTCCTCTATATAACAGAGCAGTTGGCGCGAGAAGCTCGCAGTAGCTCTCGGTACGTTATCACGATAACTCGCTTTCACCTGGGGAGTTTCTAGCACTTACCCTTAACCCTGGCAAACTGTGCAGTGCTTTCAACGGTCAATTTTTATTTTTTTTTTCGCTTCATTGAAATGGAGAATTTCATGTGTAGCTGAAACAGCCAGTGATTTGTTGTTTGTATTTTCTTTTATCTGTGAAGTGTGACGGTGAACGCGGTGCTAAAAGTAGGAATAGTGATAATTGCCACAACTAAGCGAATTTTGAGTGATACTGTTCCAAATATTGTTCCTATAACAACATTACCTTGGAAAAGTGACTGCATTTCGTCGTCTCAATTAAATCCAATTAACTGCAACGGTAGATAAAATGGCGAGCAAGTGTCGTTTCGGAACAAAAATTAGAATTTCCGTTGCACTCATTGTTGTTACAAGTCTGTGTTTGAAGCAAGTGAAAGGTAATGTTTGACGTTGAGTTATATTGTACAATTGATGTATTACCGACAATATGCACGTAAAGAGACCATAGATTTTAGCAGACAACGTGACTTGTAAGAAGTATGTTAAGTATTTTATAAACCTAAGCTCAAAAAGAGACTGAATTGATTGTGGAAAAACATTTTTTCAATAAATCATCTAATATTGATGCGTCTTAGGCGTATAAAAAACGTCAGTTTTAAATAATGAATAATAAAATAGGATAAATTATTTGTTTTTGTGTTGAGTAACTGTATTTTGTGATATTAATATTAATAATAGCTGTTGTTGTAGTTACCATCACACTTGTTGCATCGTCTCACAGCTAGCTTAAATAGTTTAAAATCTCACAACTATGTCCTCAACTACCACAATAACAATTCTGTAAAACATGTTCATAAGATTGTTTTGAAATATGAATAAGCTATTATTTTTTCTATATGTTATTAAACTTATTTCTAGACAGGATTAACCAGATTCGATGGCAGGACAAGTTTAACACACTGGCAAAAGTGTTTTTGTCTATTTATTGCAACCAAATTTGTTAATTTTCTGTTAAGTTTGTTGTTTGTTGGGCACTTATTGTTTAAAACCATGTTAACGGATATCTTAAAGTGGATCATGAATAATGCATAATCAATTACATAGTTATCTGTGTTATGAGTTTATAAATCCAAAGAGAAATTCAGAAGCAAAATAATGGAAAATACTTTTAAGACAAATATCACATGTCTTAAATCACATGAGTCAATCACATGAGATAATAACGGAAAATTTCATATCGATTGACTGAGATGACCGAGTCTAGGTGAAATTTCCACCTAGTTGTGCGCTACCTATTCTTGTTTCATAATCCGTTTAGTTTGTGAGCCTACTTTTTATCGTTTCCTCTACTGGTCCCCTTAAGTGAAAATTCGTTTTTATAAAATTCATAGAGACATTCAAACTGCGGGTAACACATTTTGGAGCCCAAATTAATCGGAGACTAAGTTCAACTCTCGTAAAAACATGTTCAAGGTATTAGGTGGCAAGGGTAATCGTGCAACCATTATAAAAATTTATGGAATTTTTCAATCCGAAAACAGTGTGTGAATTATCGCAGGCATTATCGGATTTCATTACGGTGCGTACCGCGTTCAGTGAAAATCTAGATTAAGGACTGCGAGATTTCTAAACGGATGAAATTATGCAGCTTGGACCAACCTAAAATGTGTTACTGCGAAAACATCGCCTTTCTCGTTTTTTTCTAATTTAAAATTTCTCATACAGCTTATACATTCTTCGGTTCGGTTGAGTTTTGAGTAAAAAAGACCGCTCTTTGATTAACCTTTCAACCTTTACAAGTGAAAGAATTCCATTCCATTTTCCTCAACCCTTTTGTTTCGCAAGCTACCTCATATCCACCGCGGTAGTAGCATCATGCTGCAGGGCTGTGATGATAAGTCGCGCATCGTTGACATTGCATCAAACACACAAAGTGCCAAAGCCTCCGTAAAACAATCGCTCAAAGGCACATTCTTTGCCATTCTGCTCCACCACCAGAAATCAGCAGCATGGATTCTGGTATTCGCAACGTTCCCTCCGTTGCGTCATTTGTGTTGTTCAGTGTTGCATTTGGAATTTATTCTTTGTGTGATGTGTCTACCGACATATTACGTCATCAAACAGCCAAACGCTGTACTGGAGATTTGAATATATCGGAGATTTCGTCCTTCCTAAGGTTTCCTCGACTCAATTTTGGAACATAAAAAGCTTAAGGGATCCGAAAAGGTCACATTCGTTCCAAACAGCGCTTTGGAAGGAAAAGGGAAAGATAAACATACGCGTCATAAGGTCAGTTAAATCGCATTTGTCCACACTATCGTTGATAGATCGGAATAAACAAAAAGCATGGTGGCATTATTTGAAATATGTATCCCTTTTTGCTCAGTACTCGATGTTTGCATTACTAACATCAACAGCAATGTTTTCTATCTCTGCCACGGCATCAAGACAACCATCGCGAATACCGAGGGTATAGAAGATAGAGTAGGGAATACATTGCTTGCTCTAAAGAATGTTTATACTCAAACATCCTACCAAAACCACTATCCGTGAGACGTGGGGTGTAAAACGATAATATTTTACTCACGAATGGGTGCACCTCGCTGCTTCATATTGGAATTGTTCAATGCAAATTATTTTTTCAGTATTATTTTATAAAAAATAACCTGTCCTACAAATAATTTAAACCTTCGATAGTGCATGGTTTTCTGTAAATACATGTTATCTAGCTGATAGGATAGACATTTAACGCAACTTTTTTGCCTGTAAACTGATACGAGCTCAAACAGTTCAATCCCATCCCATACAACACCTAAAAGATTCGACTTGTTTGCTAATTGGTGACGGTTCACCCATCCTGCTGTCCATTATATCCAATGTCGTCATCCTTACAAAGAAACTACAGACAAACAATGGGAAAAATGTGTACAATTTCCAACCAGAAAGCTCACCTAGCCCATCGTTTGAGTGAATGCAGTGCAGCTGGAGCTATACGATGAAAAGAAATATCTGATAGCTACCGGCCTGCGGGAAGAACTCCTCGAACGCGTATGTGTTGCCTTTAATCGAACAAATTAATCAAACGCCCTCGTTTGTTCCACCGTTTCACTTGACGAACCGGGTGCCGCTTATCATTCAAAATATTCAGCAATATTCATTCCAAGAAGTGTCCATATTTCAGCTGTATCTAACAGTATCGAATATTTGTTCCAATTTTTATGAAAATCAAATGAAAGATCAATTGAAGCATTATGTTATAGTAGGTTATCAAATGCTATAGACTACTTGTAACAAGCAGACTATGGAGTTGCATTATTTTGATACAAACAACGGAAGTGATTTCATCAGTCGTTTTTATTTTTCTTCCACTGACTCAAGAGAATAGTATAGTTGAATAAAACCTACGAATATTACACATTAAAGTAAGTTATTAAATGTTTTTCATAGTTTTGATAGAGTTGATTTGTTTTCGTTTATTTTTTAATAGCTTAAAAGTTTTTTCTTAACTTGTTTACGTTTCGTCTTGTTTTACTTGTTTTACGTTTCGTAGCGGGAGTTTAAAGCACTCTCGCAAAACAATCATAGTAGGCAGTGAGGCAAAAATTTGATTAGGGAGTTCCGTTTGCGTGACCATTGCCTCACCGGGATTCGGTTGTCGCGCGGGGAGTACATTGCCACACATTGATCGATATTTTTGCACCACCGCATCGATCACAACCCCGAAATCAATTAACCAATGTTTTTCCTTAACATACTCCTTCTCAATCACCCCGCATCCTGCAGGATCCTGTCTTAGCTACGGTCATTCATGCTGGGGAGGTAAGCGTTTCAGCGCTCGCGACGGTGTTGCAGCGTTCTTGCGAACACGCACTTATGAACCTTTCTTATAGCGCATGGCAAACGGGCCGGCCCACCGGGACGCACAGCCCCCAGTGATGGACCGGACACGGTACAATACAAACCACAGCAGCTGCTGGGCCAATCCAATCCACTCCCGGCTGCATTAACCGCCACCGAAAGATGGGCTCTGGTCAGGGTGCTCCCGGAAAAGGTATGCTCGCGATCCACCGCATACATGCATGCCATGCACACTATTCCATTTCATTTTTTTCACATTTTTTCTCTATCCCACAGAACGCGTACTATCCTTTGGGCAAACTGATGCACTCACCACCAGCTGCGGCGTCGTTGCTATTCAACGAGGATTTATCGTCGCCAGGATCCGACGCATCAAGAATTGCAACGGATTCGGTTAATGGTCCCGTTAGGAGATTAGCTGAGACTAGTAATGAGTATGAAATATTTTTTACGAATATATTTTACGTTATAACACCTATGATTATATTCATACTACTAGATGATTCCAAAAATTGCGTTCGTAATAAACTATTCCCACCAAATTACTTCGAAACTTGTGTTTAGAAGTACTTTTAACACGTGTACACTGTCGTACAATAATGAAACGGATTAAAGTTTAGAAAAAAGTCAAATCCACAGCATTCAAACTCCCCTATTTCGAATACGTTCATGGTCGTGTACGAAAGATGTGCTATACTAATTCATATGTTTGCACATTTTAGTTCCAAAACACTGACGTCTACGGAACAGGACCTTGCCATTGGGGACGACCGCTTTCTAACAGCAGATGTTTCCACCAACGGACGCCGCAGGGACCATCGGCACAAGAAAAAACCGCAGTCGGCCACACCTAACCACCGGTATGGCGGATTCGACGATAGCTACGAGGAAAATGCAAGTACCGACCGAATGCTACCACCGAATGATGACGACATGAGCCGAATATTGCTTCTTAATGCGGTTGCCGCTGCGGCAATGTCCGACAGCGATGCTACCGGCGCAGGTACGCAGTTCAATCGTAAGCTGTTCAGCGGCATAAACTCAATCCCGCAAAATACATAGATTTACGGCGAAATAGTACATTTATAATATCCTCCAACCGAACCAAACGAATCGCCACACACACAAAGAACCGCATGGACGCCAAACTGGGATGGAAGGGAATTGGAAAGCAGTTCAGTTCACAAGGTCTACACAGCTCTTTCTGCTAATTATGCATAGTTTATAACAGAAAAAAAGAGTACAATTTGTGCCGCGTGGTGGTTTATCGGCAGAAAAACCATGCGGGGAGTCAAATCTTGCCAATACAAAGTAATAGAGTGCGTCGCACGCGGCTCGTAGTGTGTACTTTTTATGCGCTGGGATTAACTGTAAGCCCATAATCGGGTGCTATCGTTGGATTTTATCGCTTGTTTCAACATCTCCCACCGCGCTCCCTTGTTCTGCATGCGCTACTAGCGTGAGTCGATACGAAAGCGATAATGTTAGCATCGAAATGACGATCTTATCACCAGAGGATGAATATTGCCAAACTTTACTTATGTTTGCACTCGGGCTGGGAATTTGGCAACGTTCATCAGTGGCTGGATTGGTGATAGATATTCATTTTACTTGCTCAACATTATCAATCTGGCGACGGTGGATAACTGATGGATAACTGCGTTTCCAAAATCAAGCCGCCAGGAAAGAGTGGAAAGGAGCGCAATTATGTTCGTGCTGTTTTCGTACCATGTGTTTACGAAATAGCCGTAAGTTCCCGTGCATAATACGGTTGAAACTAATGCCACGCAAATCCTCACAAACGCAAACACGATTTGTACATACACATCTTAGTTGATAAGCAGGGATTATAGAAAAGATATAAGTGTAAAAATTAAACTTCAAGTTGAAAAAAAACAGACCGTTCTTATGAGTGCATTGTTTCTATTGCGAAAGAAAAATAATTGGCGTATTCCACGATTGTGAGACCTATTTTTCATATTTTAATGGTATTTGGAAATGTTTTGGAAGATGTGGTCTACAATGGTTTTAGTAATTTAGTTGATTTGTTTGTATTTGTACATTTCACATTTCACCTGAGGCAGAGCAAGGCATAAGGATTTTTAATCGATGCACTTGTTCCCCTTCCCAAGCTTCATAATTTCCATGTTTCTTTCTTTTCTCCAAATTCTTAAGTTTTTTATGTATCATTGATCATTTGATTTATCTAGTTGAAGTTGTTTTCGTATGTGATATTATTTTATGTTATTATTTCGATATATTTTATCATTTTGGTTTAGCCTTTGAGCGGATCATATGATAAACGTTTACCTCCACTTATTTCGTTTACTCCTTCGAGGACCACGAGATCCCCACGAGTCAGGTTTCCGACGAGTCATTTCAACCTAGTTAAACGATATTCATAATTTGTTACCGGATTATAATTAAATTTGGTCCGATGAAAGTCGCTTGAAAGAAACCGAAGCGCAAACGCGAAAAATACAAGTAAATATAAAAGACTGAATATCCGCGATAAATGAGGAAAATTATCTAATTCAATCATATTGACCCAAACGTCGTGACCTACGGAATCTACATATATAAAATATTATTAGCAAAGTTGATTGGTACACACTTGCACCGTGTCGAAATAAAATCTTTCTTTCTTTTTTGCTGAAATTTAAACACTGTAAACCAGACAATGTTATACACTGCATTAGTTCGTCCTGTTGTTCACTATAATGCGCTTATATATAAGCCAACGTGGCTTATTGCTCATCAAGACGAAAATCAGTCCAACGTCTATTTACAAAAACGACACTTTGTCAACCCCAACAGTATTTTAATGATGTTTATTCATATAAATTAATATGTGTAAACTTTTCTTGTTATTTGACCCGCTCACGGTTGATCACGTCGTGCGGACATGTGGATACCAAAATTGAATAATTATATATTTTGAATATCACTTTATATAGCTATGTATTTCATTTAGTTATGCATTTCATGCATTAACCGATGTTAAATAATAGCAATAAAAATATTATCATGCAAGATAAAATTCGATACGCCGTAGTCATTTAGAGTCAATAAAGAAGACGAACACGTTCACATCGGACCATATGTAATTGGCTTGCGTTCAAATCTCCACCTCACAATCACGTTTCGGGGGCTACGAACAGGCTGCGTACTTACGCGCAGCCACTATTAGGTGCGTATGACACACGTGTTTCGAAATGCAAAAATTGATCCTCACACTTGAAAAACACATTAAATTAATTATGTTTAAATTTTCAATACTACAAGTGCGCATACACCACGTATGTTCTGTAAATTACGCCGTTCCATTTTAAAATTTTTGTTTATATGATTTATTAAAAGAGATTTTTGATATTACTTATTTCACACGTAAACATACACATACAGTATAATTTCGATCATACTTGAGCAAGTATTATCGGTTTCATAACACAACGTGTGTGAGAAACGCGATACTCGCATGATATTTGAGATTATTGTGCATTCATGTTTATTACACTTACATAAGAAGATCGGTAATGAAAAATGAGTTAAGCAAATACAAATTTCGCCACTGATAACAGTGCAAGCAAATCAAACGAAAAGTTATGAAGATTTTTTGTATAAAGTGTTTGTGTTCTAAAAAATCAAGTTACAATCGTGTGTAATTTAATTGTTTTTTTTTAGGTTTTGTCTCTGCTCTGTTGTTCTTGTAAAATATCAAAACCATTAAAATGTAAGGAAAACAATGGCTTATTACACAGGAAAAATATATAAATATTGCAAAGAATCAAAATCGCGTGCATGAACAAACATGGATGTTCGGATCTGGATTGAATCAACAAATGCACTGTCCTCAGTCTTTTGTTCTTTGCGCTATTTGAGAATGAATCTATTGCTGTCCTGCCTCCAGATGATTTTCTGGGGTACGCAGACGATCTTAACATTTTTCTTCCTGAGCCCTTTCCTGTTATTTGTGCTACTCTCCAAAATGATTCGCGATTCTCATTGTCTGAATTATTCCTATTGGTTCGTTCTATTTTATAACATGAATGTGCGATTTGATCTCCAGCATGCTCTTCTTCCATGGACAGAGTTGAGTGTTCTCACTCTCGTTTTCGTAATTGCTCCTTATCACCTTCAATTTCTGCTCGTCCTCGAAGATCGAAGATTTGTTAATAAATATGAAAAAATAATACATTTTGCCAATTTCCTCTGCAATTTTACATATTCCACGTTCAAATAATTATAATGGCAAAGCATCAAATGTTCTGTTCGGTATGACCAAGTTCGGGTTAATATTAAACAAATTATATGAAGTTATATACATATAAACAACACATAAAACAGATTCTTGTTGTTTCAATTTCATCCTGATTTTATTAATTTAACAGAATAATTGGAGCGTAAAGTTAAACATAAGAATGTTTGCGAGTACGCTGGCGACACACGTTCCAAAATGTGTTCTTGTTTCAGCACAAATAATAAAAAGCCTACCTTTGCTTCTGGTTTCGCACATCGGTAGGTTGATTCTATTTACAGGAAACAATCGTTTGCCTATTGTTACAAGTTGTATGTTACTGTTCGCAAACAGAAACAGTTTGGTAATTTCTTGTGAGGTCACAAGATCTGGCCGTGATAGATCGTGCACGAACGTTACACGCTCATGCTGTATATTGATTTCGAGTAATATTTTATTTTCACGTGTTCATGCTTTCAGATAAAATTATCACTGGAAAGAACATTTGAATTTAAAGCGAAAATAAAATATTACCGAATCTTCATTGTATGACACACATGCAACTCCCTGTTGGATTTCATCACACATACATACGATAACTTTCATACACTATCCCTGTCCCATACAAGAGTCTGTTCATCTAACTAGCAGCCTAATAACGAACGCATCAACTCGATCGACAAACAAACATGGATAGAGACACAAACACACTCAACTATGCATTCACACTTCAATTTAAATTAACAGTTAAATGTACACTTAGCCAGTAAGCCCAAATTATCAACACGCCGGATTCAAGTCATGTTCCGTTTCAAACGCACGGTCAGTATCCGAGATGGTTTCTATACCTATTCCTGCCTTCAGTGCGACATTCTACTATTGATAATTCTGCCCGGACTGGCCGAACGCAAACGGGGACGTTGCGGCAGAGGACATTTGTTGCTGACTGGGATCGCCAAGTGCTGATGGATCATCGGTCGGAGGAGTCGGATTGCGGAATTGCTCAGCTGATATACGTGTAAACATAATACCGACGCCCTCAATCAAAGCCAACAACACGCCACCTATCACCGCACTGCCTATCATTGCTGGAACACCGTTTCGCGCTGCCAAAATACCGCCTGTAGCGGCGCCGCTTATAATTGAGTTCCATGGATCTTCCTTCTTCCGAAAGTGTACTAGTGTACAATCGATAGTACTGAACATGCCTCCCCATACGGCAAAGTTGCCAGCAATGATTGGGGACCGGCTTTTAATCGCCGTCAAACTTCCCAGCTGAAAAAGAAAAGTACAAACTCGTTAAGCTATTCTCCGCTCCGTCAAATTGTTTATGCAAAGAGTCCTCACCAATCGACGATTGAATCCTGATGGAGCGTTGCGAAATCCTTTTATTGCTTGAAATACGCCACCTCCGATGCAGCCCATAGCAAACGCACCGCCACAATCATCCACTATACGATACGGGCACGGCTCGCGCGCATACTCTTCCATTGTGACGATTTATATCTGAAAACAGTAAGCAGGTTTACAATAGTAGAAACAATACTCATCTTTGAAGCGTGCAAAAAAGTGTCGCAATACCAGACTATTTCTAGCAATAGTTTTTCTAATATTTTTTTCTAGACACCCTTGAGCTTATTACGCAAATCAGCACCTCATGGGAGGCCCGATTCTTTGCATACTTTTACGGATCCGATATATTTTTCATGATCATGATCTCAATATCACAGATCCGAAATAATAGATGATACACTAACGTACCGTGAAGAGCTTGGATAGTAGTTAATAAACTTTCTTAAAATCTCACGTTTTTCGGAAAACACTTTTATTAACTTTTTTCGTTCGTTTCGTTCGATTGACAGCTGTCACTCTGAAGCGGGCTTTACACATCTGTATAAAGACCTGTGAACCAGTTGGGACAGCTGTCAAAGTTCTCACTTGGCCGTTCTCGCTTCGAGCGTGCATTGCAGGAAACGTCGAGGCGAGAACGCTGTCAAACCGAATTGTATTTTTATCAAAATTGTTTGGAGTTTGATTTTTTTTAAACAAAAATCCTTGTTTTCATAATGAAAAATATTCAACTATATTTTTACTCATTTTAAATAGTAGAATTTTTGAATTTTGTAAGGTATCGCGCATGGTACCGAGCTGCTGTTGTGTACATAGTGAGAAGCAGGCGAGAAACCTCGTCGTTTGACGATAGGTCTTCTCGAATCATTGTTCTCAGGTCGTTACGGACCCCGCTTGAGCCCACGGTCACACACAGCTAAATGTACCCAACTGTGCAAAAATTGACAGTTTAGATGACATTCATTTGACAGTCAAACACAGGGTCGAACGGCTCTACCCCAACGAGAAACCACGCGTGTTTTCGTGACATTTTTCGGGTAGGATTGCTTAACGAAGTCAATCCGAAAAGATTGTCAAAATTCAGGGCTTTCGTTGGATAGCAAAGCTGCGTGACGCGGCATCGTCAAAAG